>JAQQSK010013655.1:0-11412 GCA_028658325.1 Potorous gilbertii
TTTGCCCTCTGGTTCTAGAATATCAGGGCAGTTTTCCTTGATATTTTCATGAAAGTTGGCATCTAGGCTCTTTTTTTTGATCATGGCTTTCAGGTTGTCCCATATTTTTAAATTGTCTCTCCTGGATCTATTTTCCAGGTCAGTTGTTTTTCCAATGAGATATTTCACATTCTCTTCCATTTTTTCATTCTTTTCTTTTTATTTTTTGATTTATTCGTTTCTCAGAAATTCGTTCGCCTCCATCTTTTCCATTCTAATTTTCAGGGAAATATTTTCTTCAGTGAGCTTTTGAACCTCTTTTTCCACTTGGCTAATTGTGCTTTTGAAAGCATTCTTCTCCTCATTGGCTTTTTTGAACGTCTTTTGCCAATTGACTTAGCCTATTTTTGAAGGTATTATTTTCTTCAGTATTTTTTTGTGTCTCCTTTATCAAGGTATTGAACCGTTTTTCATGCTTTTCTTGCCTCTCTCTTCCCACTTTTTCCTCCACCTGTCTAACTTGATTTTCAAAATCCTTTTTGAGCTCTTCCATGGCCTGAGCCCATTGGATATCTATTTCAGATGTTTGGGATACAGAGGCCTTGACTCCTAAATCTTTACCTGATGATATGCATTGTTCTTCTTCATTAGAAAGAAAAGGTTGTAACATCTGTTCACCAAGAAAGTAGCCTTCTATGGTTTTTCTTCCCCCCTTTTCTGGGCTTTTTCCAAGCCAGTTACTTGACTTATGAGTTTCCTCTCCACCTCACCTTACCTCTAGATCTGCTCAGCTAGTGCTTGGGGTCTGAGATTCAAATGCTGCTCCCCAGCCTCAAGGCTTTCAGTGGCAGGCCTGACTGCTATTCAATGTGACCTTAAATATTGATGCTCATGTGGGGGCAGGGCCACCTCCCAGACTCAGTTCCCTCAGATGATTTATGGGGAGCCCTTCAGTAGTGGATGTGAGCTCCTGCCTGCTCTGGGACCCTCTGGCTGCCCACTGCTTCTGCCTCTGCCTCCCAAGGGGACCTGAGTTGTGGAGGCATCCTGCTCCCCTCTCAGCCAGTCCAGATGTCTCTCTCACTGACGTGTGTGCCTGTGGGTGTAGGGACCTTCGTGGCCACTGGAGATTACATCCCTGAAGCCTGCTCAGATCTTCTTGTCTTGGTGCCGTGTGGCCAGGGCAGGGCTGGGCTCCTCTCTGTCTGGTGCACGACGGACCTTTGGAATCGGTTTTTCAGGGCTCTCTGGAATGGAAATCTTCTTCACTCCATTGCTGCGTGGCTTCCACAGCTCCAGAATTTTTTGGGAGTTCTTTTTACAGGAAATTCATGGGTTGTGGGTTCGCAGCCTGCACATGTGAATCTTTCTACTCTGCCATCTTGGCTCCTCCCCAAATTCAGAGTTTTAAAAGCAAATGTCAAGCATTTCTGTTCCATGCACCTGGGAAATAAGATATATAGGCAATGGGGTATAAAAATTTCTCTTTCCCTATAGGAAAATAGAGGGGAAGGTAATGAGAGCAAATAAGTGGGGGATGATATGAGGGACACAGATTGTGGGAAAGGTAACCAGAAGACACATTGTGATAGGGGGAGGAGAGTTGAGGAGCGAATTCAAAACTCAAAATCTTGGGTAAGTGAATATTGAAAACTAATAACAAATTAATTAATAAAAGGGACGATAGAAAAAAAAAGAAATTTTGAACAGATCAATTCTAGAAAAATCCTATAAAGACTTGCAGAAACTAACACTGAATGAAGGGAGTAGAACCAGAAAATTGTACGCAGCAGAATAACATTATTCAGTGATTCACTGTGATAGACTTAGCTCTTCTCAGCAATGCAATGATCTAAGACAATTCCAAGAAACTCCTGATGGAAAATGTTAACCTCAGCCACTCTGCTTGGAAATCAAAGCATGCAATTTTCATGTTTTTTTCTTTCTTTCTGAAGTTTGTCTCCCTTTTTTTATGATTCTCCTTTCACAACATGACTAACATGTTAATATGTTACTATGCCTGTATATGTATGACTTATATTGATTGCTGTTTTGGGGCTGAAGGGAAGAAGAAAAATTTGACACCCAAAATTTTACAAAAATGAATGTTGAAAACTATCTTTATATATAATTGGGGAAATACTATTGAGAATAAAAAAAGTAATATACTGAGATATTATTCTCAGTATTTCTTTAGATCATTCCCTCTCTTGTCTGAGTGGTAAGTTTAACCTTCACAAATGACCTTTCATTTCTTATATTGATGTTTAATACTATATCACAATGTATACATTTTAATGTAAACATTTTGCCTATAATTATGGTAACTACATTTTCAAATACTGCTATTTCATGTTGCCAATCAACTGGATTGTCATTTAATGTTCCTTTCCCAGGACTAGAACAAAGCACTATTAACATTTTGAATTATCTACTATAATTCATTTGAAACCAGTATTTTTCAAGAACATTTCTATTTTTTGTCATAAGCAATGCCACTACAAAAAAGCATTAGTCATCAATGACTGAAAAATAGTAAGCTCAATTTCCTTTGCAAAGATATCACATTGGGTTTATACCTCCATTTAAATAAATATCAATGATTTAGAAGGTAAGTAGTTAAGTAAAAATAGAAAATGACATAATAGATAAATTCTGATTCTTTAAAATATTCATTCTGTGCTGAAGAAGCTTTTTTTATTAATCTTTCATCGTTTGATAACTGAAGTCAGCAAAACAAGTTATTTTTTAAACTCAGTCTAATTTTATCCTTTGATCACTGACTCTTTAATTCTGTGATAAATTCACATTAATGCAAACTATATACTATCTCTTATAACGATGTAGAACTGTTTAAATAATTATAAGGATTAAGATTATAATTCAGAACGGGGTCTTTGCCAAAAATTATAGAAGGGTTATCATTGAGATGTCTACCGTTAGTGATCAATGGAGATAACAGTGAAAATAATGTCAAAATCATGCAACACATCAGTACGGGTCAAAAAGCAAGAGTACATACCAAGATCCAAGCAGATGTCTGGAGTTCAGAAGCTCCCATTCCCTCATAAAGCACATGTCAACAAATCCATATACTGTGCATAGAGACAGACCTGTTAATATCCAGAAACACTGAATAAATTATTCTTTACTGGAGAATAAGCACAAAAAATCAAAAATGAAAACAAAAGAAATCACGCAAAAATATTGCCCACAATCACTCAGAAATCAATATGTGGAAATTTAAGAACACTATTTTAAGTATACGTCCTTATGTAAAATACCAGTAAACTTTAAATTGTACATAATGAAAAGCTTTCAAAATATGAAGAATTCCTACAAAGAAATCAAAACTGCATAGGGAAAAGTTGTATTTACATCTCATCTCCATGAACCTTTCTCTAGCTAAAGCTGGCCTGAAGATGCTTCAAATGAACCTACTTAAAATAAGTTTTCAATCAAAAAATATTTTCAGCTGGGGAAAAAATTCATCATTTAATTTAATTTGAAAATTGAAAGAGAGCATAGCCAAGGTGGCATAGTAGAAATATGCATATGAACTAGCTCTTACCCCACAGTCTATAAAATACCTGTAAAGAACTCTCAAGAAACTCTAGAGCAGCAGAAGCCAGAAAGCAACAAAGTGGAGATTTCTAGCCAAGAGTGACCTGAAGGATGAACATACAAGGTCTGTCGCTCTGCATACGGAGCAGAGTCCAGCTCAAACTTGGCCATGTAGCATTTGGAGAAGCAGAAGCTAGCAGGTTTCTGTGACAGATTTTCCAGTGGCACCACAGATCCCTCAACCAGGGCACTAAAACCAGGTGATAGGGTTTTTTTCGGCTGGCTGAGAATGGAGTAGGGTGTCTGCATAATTCGGGCCTCCTCAAGTGGCAGCAGTGGTGGCAGCAGAAGGGGGCTCCCAATGCAGGCAGCAGTCCACATTCATTGTTGAAGGTCTCATCATAAACCCCTTGAGGGATCTGAGCCCTGTGTGACAGCCCTGCCCCTATCCGAGAAGCTGCTCTCAATGTCACACTGATTATCGGTCCTGTCCCTGCCTAAAGCCCCTGAGGATTTGGAGCAGCTCATCTCAATCTCAGCCCTCAGTTATGGCTTGGTGGAACTGGAGGCAAGGTGGCTATAGGGAGGAAAATCAGAAGTCAAGTAACTGACTGGGAAAATGCCCCAAAATGGAAAAAAATATAAAACCATACAAGGTTACTTTCCTGGGAAACAGGTGTCTGCCCCCATCATTTTGGATGAGAAAGAACAAGGCATACTGTCAGAGGAAGTCAAAGTCTCTGTCTCCAGGGCCTCCAAAGGGAACTTAAGTTGGACTCAGGTAATAGAAGAACTTAAAAAACAAGTTAGCAGCTTACTAAAGGAGAACCAACAGTATGCTGAGCAAAATAACAGCTTTAAAAATAGTCTCATTCAATTGGAAAAATAAGTCCAAAAAGCCAATGAGGAGAAGGAGGCTTTAAAATGCAGAATTAGCCAAACGGAGGAGAAGGTTCAAAAACTCACTGAACAAAATAATTTGCTGAAAGAGACAATTGGGTTCAGGGAAATGAAAGATGATGAGATAAACCACCCAGTTAAAAAAAAAAAAAGAAAAAGTTTAAAAAAAGAGAAGATAATGTGAAACATCTCATTGGAGAAACAACTGACCTGGAAAATAGATCCAGGATAAACAATTTACAAATTATGAGACTACCTGAAAGTCATGATCAAAACAATAGCCTAGATATTATCTTCCATCAAATTATCAAGGAAAACTGCCCTGATATTCTAGAACCAGAGAGTAAAATAAATATTGAAAGAATCCACCAATCCACTTCCTGAAAGAGACCTGAACAGAGAATCTCCTAGGAATATTGTGGCCGAATTTCAGAGTTCCCAGGTCAAGGAGGAAATACTGCAAGCAGCTAGAAAGAAACAATTTGAATATTGTGGAAATACAGGATAACACAGGATCTGGCAGTTTCAACATGAAGGAAGAGAAAGACTTGGAATGGGATATTTCAGAGGTCAAAGGAACTGGCATTGAAACCAAGAACCATCTACCCAGCAAATCTGAGTATAATACTTCAAGGGAATAAATAAATGGTCATTCAATGGTATAGACGACTTTGAGTCATTCTTAGTGAGGAAAAGATCAGATCTTTATAGAAAATTTGACTTTATAAGACAAGAATCAAGAGAAGCATGGAGAGGACTAAGGATATATATCATAAAAGAATTCATGTGGAATATTTCTCAATTTTTGAAAATAATTTTTGAGGATAGATACTGTTTTGTTTTGTTTTTGTTTTCGTTTTTCTTAAGTTTGATAGAATTGTCCTGAGAATCCATCAGGATCAGCGATTCTTTTCTCTTTGGTAGTTCCTTTACAACCATATTTATTTCTTAGATTGATATTGGGTTATTTAAGATCTTCAATTGGTCTTCTAATAGTTTGGGTATTATATATTTTTGAAAGCATTCCTCTATTTTTCTATGGTTTTAGTTTTGTCAGCATACAATTTTGTATAATTTCCTGATTATTGTTCTTTATTTCTTCTGGTGTTGCTGTGGTTTTTCCCTGTTCATTTTCTATCTCATTGATTCATCTTTCTAATTTCTTTTTAAAAATTTAGACTACCTAAGGGTTTATTAATTTTATTAATATTTTCAAAAACCTAGTTTTTAATTTTACTTATCATTTCTATGGAATTTTTATTTCTAATTTGTCCATTTTACGTCTAAATTTCCTATCTCTTCTTTTGTGATTATTTATATTTGTTTATTTTGGGGGTTTCTATTTTTTTTTTGAACATACATATCCAATTAGTTTATATTGTATTTTTCTATTCTGTTTAACGAATATTTGTAAGAATATCTTTCTCCTAAGGACTGCTTTAGCAGTATCTCAGAAATTTTGATATGTATTTTCATCAAGATCATTTTATTTTACATTGCTATTTATTGTTTTTAGGATTTGTTCTTTGATTCACTAATTATTTAGGATTTCATTTTCAAGTCTTCATTTTGGTTTGTATTTTATGTTTGTGGTTCGTGAACCAATGACTATTTTTATTATATTGAAACCTATAAATATTAGAATAGTTCTTTCTGCCATTTTGTATTAGATTTTAATACCTCTGTGCTCTTGTATATGATCAATTTTTGTAAAAGCTTTTTGTGGTTCTAGGGAGTATGTATATTCTTTTACATTACCATTTAGAAGATTTCAAAACTCTTTAACCCCTAAATTTCTCTAGCAATTTTTTTCAGTTACATATCTTCCCTTATGATTATCTTTATGCCAGACACATCTAAAAGTGAGAGAAGGCTCCCACCACTATTCTGGTAGTATCTATGTCTTCTTGTAGTTTGGATTTCCTTTACAAATTTGGATGCTAAGTCGTTTGGAGTGAATAAATGTGTTATTGAGAGTGAAAAAAAGAATCGACGAAAAGGAAGTCTTCAGAGAGGGCTGGAAGGACTTGAACTGATGCTGAGTAAAGTGAGCAAAACCATGAGAATATTATATACATTAACAGTATGAGGACTGTTTCTGACAAACTTAGACATTCACAGCAATGCAGGGACCTAAAACATTTCCAAAGGACTTGTGTTACAAAATGCCATCCACATCCAGAGCAAGAACTAAGGAATCGGAATGCAGAATGAAGCAGACAATTTTCTTTTGAAAAAGAAAGAGAAGTACACTATCAGTCAAAACCACTCTTTCAGATAGTTTGTTTTAACTCTTTTCAGTGGGAGAAGACTTGCTGTGTGCGTTCATTGGAATTTGCTTTATCCAAACAAATAAAATACAAATAGCTAAAAAAATGAAATAAAATTAAAAAAAGAAAATTGAGACAGCAAGTAACTGAGAGAATGACAATTTTCTACACAGTAATAAGGAAATTTGAAAGGAAGGAGAATTTAATTAGAAATTAATATAACGTTCAATTTTCTAAATGTTGAGTTACAGATTCTTATAGTTAAAACCTTTACTGAGATTTTGCGAATAACCTGAGGAATTAATCATGCTACTTTAGTCATTGTCTTGTAGTTTAATATTTGCAGCATATTACAATAACTATGTCCTACTAAGTTGGGATATAAGGGTGAATTTCAATTTGATGTAGTCAAATGAACCTGTATCAGGAAAATAAGACACATTTTGAATAATTATTAGATAAACTTTATAGAGAAATAGATAATTGAGAAGAATAATAAAAAGAAGTGATTAGATAAATTGTTATAAACTTCATCTGATTTTCTGGATAGTTCCATTTGAAACTTTAACTTAGACAAGTTGACATAAAGAAATACATTTTTGTAAACCTCCGAAGTCTTTTGTCACAGAAACCCTTAAGGCACTGTCATTTAATAAAGAGAGAAATGACTATGCTTCCTGGATTAAAAAGAAAAGAAAAAGATTAATTCTGTTGCCTGTGTCAGAAAGTTTGAAAGTTTACTGTTTTCTGGGGAGTGGTGAGAAGAGATCATTTCCTGCCACCTATTGATAGATTGGTCACTTTTTTAAAGAATAATATTTTGGAAATTTTGCATTAAGTTGAGGAAACAGAAAACGAGAGAAAAGAAAATAACGCCAATGTCAATGAAATGTGAAGCCCTGTATCAGTAATGTTTAGCTCTCTTCTCCTTATCTCATATTCCTCTTGCAATGGGGCTGATGCAATTCTTTGAATGCTGGTAGAAATATAAATTCATATACGGAGAAATGGAAACATTCTTGTACTTTGTCATACTTAGAAACACAACTAGGTTGCCCCAGCTCCAGAATAAGTTATCTAATATAAAAGAAAAGGAAAAGGACAAAGGGGAAAACTGGCATCTCTATGGGAATTGGGTGTTATCGTCACCATTTTGTAGTTGAGGAAACTGAGGAAACACAGGTTAAGGATTTTTCCAAAGTTGATAAGTGTCTGAGGGTACTCTTGAACTCATGCCTTCTTGCTTATAAGTATAAACACATACACACACACTCATACATAATACATACATTCATACAGATTGATCAATAGAGGAGAAAACAGAAAACAAAACAAAATAAAACAAAAACTCAACATTCATCTAGGGCCTAATATATTGACCAGTTTGTCTATGTATCTGGAAGGTTTTCTTATATACAATATTAAAAATAACTTCTTTATAGCTACTTCATGTCTCTCTACCAACATATTGCTAAAAATTGTTTATAAATCATTAATTAAGCAGTCCGCATTGTAGTACTAATAATATCATAACTTATTCCTAGATTGTTGAAAAAATTATTTAAATATTATTTCCATCTTACAATTGCAATATATTAGTGAAAATAATGAATGGTTAGATATAAATTATTGAGTGGATTCTGATTTTCAAACAAACAAGAAGCTTCTATTCTTTGGACAGAAAATATTGAGTATAATATGAAATGGAAAAAGATGTTGAATCCATGGAGGAGATAGAGTTATATCAAGCAACATAGACAATCAAATCTATTTTTAAATTTTCAATTAAAATGGTATCACCACCGGGGTTATTTATTAATTAATTTTTGCAAAATATAATATTTAAATTCTTCTGCAATTATTATGGGAACGACAAAAGTCATACACAGGGGTGCCTGCTATCACAGGTTCTTTGATCTGCTTCTCTAAAAGGAAAGGCAACTTTTGATCAATTCAGTCAAGCACATGTATCATTCAGTTAGTTCAGGGGAAAAAATCAGCACCCTGAACTTCAGAGAAAACACAGAGAAATCAAAGACTTCTGTCTGACCATAATCACTATATATATCACAAATCAACAGACAAGTCCAACTATCTGACCATAGTTACCAGAGAGGGAAGAACCAATATCTGAGTTTTCAAAGCTGAGGAGCTCCTCAGCAGGTTCCCAGTGTCCTCATCTGGCTAATGAAACATTTCCAGTCAGTAAGCCCCAAAGTACAATTTCACCCTCACAATATTTATACACTTTTCAGAGCCAGAGGGCATGACCCTCTGAACCAGTGACTCTGTAGAAAAAACAAAGGTACTTGGGAGCCTCCTACAAAGCAACTGTCCTAATCAAGTTTTCCTCAATGGACACGCCTGTCAATGGGTGAGGAAGATTTTCTTTAATCATGTTCTTCAAAGGCATAATACTTCTTGTTACAAACAAAAATAACAAAAACTCTTTCGTTACTTGTCTTCATGAGTATCAAAGGCAGGATTTGAGCAGTTCCTCTGAGTCCTGATTCAATGTCTTTTATCCACTGCACAACATTGTCTCCTACTATAATTGCCTCATATTATAATTAGGAAACTGAGTCCCAGAGAGAAAGATTTTCTTCACACACACACACACACACACACACACACACACACACACACGCACACACACACATCCTTACACCTGGTAAAGATTTTGGAGGTCATGTTAGTCTAATATTTCCTTTTTACAACTATCTCTGATATTTGGAATGACTCTTTTAAGGTCACTCTTTTTTTTGTAATCATTTTCTTACTTTTTCTTGAACCTCTACACTATTTAAAATTCGAATTAGAGGTACATTCTTCTGATTATGGTACAAGGCACTTAAATATCCTTAATTAAATATTAATATCACTATATTCATGCAGCTGTCTTTACATGGTGAAAAACCTGCTACTCTCTCCCAAGGAATTAAATACATTAAATTCATTTCTTCCAGAGGGTGGATTGTAGCAGACAAGAAATTTATTTACTTAACAAGAAGTTTAACAAAATTTAGCTATATTTGTCCTTACCTAAATATATTGTTGTTGTCTGTCCTTAGTTCTCCTAACAAAATCTGAAGTGGATACCAGACAAGGGATTCAACTTCCTATGAAAAGTATTGTTCTTGCTTAGCTCAATGAGAATCCTACCGAGATCAGAGCTACATTGCTGCAAATATTACATATTGCAGGTCTAGTCAACAGAAAGATTAAATATTTCCCCTGCAATGAGTAACAAAGACTCCCACTCATTTACATTGTTTATTGCTTCAGTAAAATTATTTTACTACTGTGATGGGGCTCCTGTTGCCCTAGCACTGACCATAATCTCGATATTTTGTTCCTTTGTAAATAACATTTGTTTGTTGTCATACAAATAGTATTTATAAAAATTGCAATGTGAACACAGATACATTTCCTAAAAATCTGGTACTTTTTCTGGTATACCTTAATGCTCTTCAAATATGACAGATCATCTCGAATGGAACACAAAATTCAATAATGAAAATATATGAGTAATTAATTGATTTTAAGTGAAATTTCCAAGAGCATTTGACAAATAGAATTATTTTAAAAAGTATTCTGTGCTTGATACATGGTGTAATAATTTGCCCGCAAATTTAGAAAGGCTAATTTCTAAATCTCACTACCCTAATTAGGCTATAAGTGAGATGCAAACTTAGCTGGCATGTAACATCAAATTGCTAATTTATTTCTATAATCTTTACTGTTAAAAGGTGACTCTTTTCATTCTCAAGAGCACTTTTTCTCATCTGCTGAGAGAATCCTTTTTAAAAAAACATAGTGTAGGGGGGCGGAGCCAAGATGGCGGAGTAGAAAGAACCACATATGCTTCTGAACCCACAGCCCATGGATTTCCTCTAAAAAGAAATCCCAACAAATTCGGAACAGTGGAAGCCACACAGCAACATAGTGAAGGAGACTTCCATTCTAGAGAGCCCAGAAAAACTGACACCAAAGGTCCATCATGCACCAGACAGGAGCAGAGCCCAGCCCTGCCCTGCCCTGGCCACGCAGCACTGAGAGCAGCAAGCAGATCCGAGCAGGCTTCAGGGACGAAATATCCAGCAGCTGCGAAGGTCCCTCCACCTACAGCTGCACAAGTCAGTGAAAGAGACATCTGGACGGGCTGAGAGGGGAGCGGGGTGTCTCCATGACTTGGGCCCCCTTGGGAGGCAGCGTCAGAGGCAGCAGTGGCCAGAGGCTCCCAGAGCAGTCAGGAGCTCAGCAGCAGATCCATTACAGAAGGTCTCTGCATAAACCCGTTGAGGGAACTGAGCCTCGGAGGCAGCCCTGCCCCCATCAGAACACCTGATTCAATCTTACCCTGAATAGCAGTCAGGCCTGTCACTGAAAGCCCTGAGGCTGGGGAGAAGCATTTGAATCTCAGACACCAAGCACTAGGTGGGTGGATCTGGAGGGAAGATGGGGTGAAGAGGAATCTCAGAAGTCAAGTAACTGGCTGGGAAAATGTCCAGAAAAGGGAAAAAAAATAAGGGCATAGAAGGTTACTTTCTTGGGGATCAAATGTTTCCAACCTTCTTCTCTGACGAGGAAGAAAACTGCTTACCATCAGGTAAAGACATAAGAGTCAAGGCCTCTGTATCCCAAACATCTGAAATAGATATCCAATGGGCTCAGGCCATTGGATTTAAAAAAAGCATTT
>JAQQSK010013656.1:0-11412 GCA_028658325.1 Potorous gilbertii
TTAGGAACAACTGTTGAGTATTGTTCTTGCTACTAGGAAATAAGAAATACAGGTAATGGGGAATAGAAAGTTATCTGGCCTTACAGGGCAAAAGAGAAGATGGGGACAAGAGAAGGGAGGGATGATAGAAGAGAGGGCAGATTGGTGATAGGGTAAATTAGAAGGCTTGGTGTATTGGGGTGGGGGAGGGGACAAATGAGGAGAAAATTTGGAATCCAAAATTTTGTGAAAATGAATGTAAAAAGTTAAATAAATAAATTTAAAAAAAAAGAATTTCCTCTCCAAATTGAAAGAGCAAATTATCAGTTGGTGTGCAATCTTATTAAGATGAAGACAGATGGTATATGGATGGACTTTATGAAGTAGTGGTTATCATGGGCAACTAGAATGCAGAATTATAAGGGATTCGGTAATGGATTCCTATGTGTTCTTCAAAGCCTGAGAAACATTTAAGGTCAAAATTTCTTTTCATAGTTATTTGGAGCAATGGATTTAATTAATAGAAATGTTTCTATTCTCCATATCCACAGAAACTACATTAGTGTAAAATAAATTATTTCACTAACTCAGTTAAAAATAATAATAATAAATAACTTTGGCATAGTTGCAGGTTACAAAATAAACCTGGATAAATCATCTGCATTTCTATATGTTTCTAATAACATCCAACAACAAGAGCCAGAAAGAAAAATCCCATTTAAAGCTATGGTAGACACTATAAAATATCTGGGAGTTTACCTGTCAAAACAAATCCAGGGACTATATGAGCACAGTTACAAAACACTTTTCACACAAATGAAGTCAGATCTAAGTAACTGGAAAAATATCAGTTGCTCGTGGATAGGCAGAGCTAATATAATAAAAATGACAATCTTACGTAAATTAATCTACCTATTCAGTGCCATGCCAATCAAACTACCATGTAATTATTTTGTTGAGATAGAAAAAATATCAAAATTCATCTGGAAGAACAAAAATTCTGGAATATCAAAGGAGCTAATGAAAAGAAATGTTAGGGAAAGTAGCCTAGACATACAAGATCTCAAATTGTATTATAAAGCAGCAATCATCAAAACCACTTGGTACTGGCTAAAAAATAGAGGGGTAGACCAATTAAATATGTTAGGTACTCAAGACACAATAATCAATGAATATAGCAATCTACTCTTTGTAAAACCAAAGGACCTCAGCTTCTGGGATAAGAACACACTGACAAAAATTCCTGGATAAACTGGATAACTGTGTGGTGGAAACTGGGTCCAAATGGATCTATGATCTAGGTATAAAGACTGATCCAATAAACAAATTAGGGGATCAAGGAATAGTGTATTTGTCAGCTTTATGGAGAACGGAGAAATTTTTGACTGAACAAGAGACAGAGAATGTTATAAAGTACAAAATGGATAATTTTGATTACATTAAATTGAAAAGTTTTTGCACAAATAAACCCAGAGCAACCAAGATTAGGAGGGAAGTAAAAAACCAGGAAAATAATTTTTTGCAACTAATGTTTGTGATAAAAGCCTCATTTCTTAACTACGTAAAGAACTGAGTCAAATGTATAAGAATACAAGTCATTCCTCAATTGATAAATGGTCAAATGATATCAATAGGGAATTTTCAGAGGAAGATATTAAAGCTCTCTATAGTTATATGAAAAAATGCTCTAAATCACTATTGATTAGAGAGATGAAAATCAAAACAACTCTGAGTACCACATCACACCTATCAGATCAGTTAACATGACAAAACAGGAAGATGACAAATGTTGGAGAGGTAGGAGATTTGGAACACTAATTCATTGTTGATGGAGCCGTGAGCTGATCCAACCACTCTAGAAAGAATTTGGAACTATACCCAAAGGGCTACAAAAATGTGCATACCCTTTGACCCAGCAATATCACTTCTAGGACTGTATTCACAAGAGATCATAAAAATGGGAAAGAGTCCCACATGTACAAAAATATTTATAATACCACTCTTTGTGGTGGCCAAAAATTGGAAATCGAGGGGATATGCCCATCAATTAGGGAATGGCTGAATAAATTATGATATGTGAATGTAACTGAATATTATTGTGCTATAAGAAATGATGAACAGGAAGACTTCAGAGAGGCCTGGAAGGATTTATATGAACTGATGCTGAGTGAAAGGAGCAGAACCAGGAGAACTTTGTACACAGCAACAGCCACAGTGTGCGAGGGTTTTTTTCCAGTAGACTTAGAACTTCACTGCAATGCAAGGACTTAAAAATTCCCAATGGAATTTTAAGGCAAAATACCTTCCACATCCAGAGAAAGAACTATGGAATTCAATAACAGAATGTAGCAGATCATTCTCTTTTGTGTTATATTTTGGTTTATTATATGGTTTCTCCCATTCATTTTAATTCTTCTAAGCAATTTGACTATGGTGAAAATGTTTTTAATAGGAATGTATGTGTAGAACCTATATAAAATTGTATATCATCTTGGGGAGGGAGGGAAAGAGGGAGGAAGGAGGGGGAGGGAGGGAAAAAATCTAAGTTATGTAGTAGTGATTGTAGAACACTGAAAATAAATAAAATTTTTAAAAATGTGCATAGCCTTTGACTCAGCAATTTTTCTTCTAGGACTACATCCCAAAGAGATCATAAAAATGGGAAAGGGTCCCACATGTACAAAAATATTTATAGCAGCTGTCTTTGTGTTGGCCAAGAACTGGAAAATGAGGTAATGTCCATCAATTTGAAAATAGCTGAATAAGTTGTGGTATACAAATGTAATGGAATACTAATTTGCTATAAGAAATGATGAACAGGAAGACTTCAGAGAGGCCTGGAAGGATTTATATGAACTGATGCTGAGTGAAAGGAGCAGAACCAGGAGAACTTTGTACACAGAACAACCACGGTTTGTGAGGCATTTTTCTGTTAGACTTAGCCCTTCACAGCAATGCAAGGTAAGATTAGTGAAATTCAATGGAAGAAAATCAATAAATTAATAAATAAAATTAGGAGTTGGCTTTATAAATAGAGATTCCTAATTTAGCCTTTAATGTTTCTGAACCACCCATCTTAATCCTATGGTATTATTTTCTTCTAGTTCTGTTGGATTGCTTAGTGGATGACTACAATAAGTGTTTGTAAAACAATCTTGAAAAGTAATTTTAGCATCTAATCTTTGCTTCAGTAATAACATATTTTCCGTATTAAATACAAAGACAGTAAAAGCTCTATGTAATAATCTTTTATCAATATTTTTATTCAGACAGCAGTTCTGTTCGGGCTTTGTACCAATCTTATTATCATATTCATCAATAAGAATTGTTGTACATCTCTGCAAGGAGCTGAACTTGCTGCTTGACAAGATTGTTGATATTTATTTCACACTTTGTTGTGATATGCTTAATCCTTCATAAATAACCTTCGCTTCTGCAGAGGCTCCTCTCCACTGGAGGCTACAGTACTATGACCCTACTCTGCCAAGTGCACTGCTAGTTGAAGAGCTTTCTCAGGTTGTTTAGATCTCTATTTGTGTGGAAAGTGTTCTGTAATTGTGTTCATATAGTCCCCAGTTAGTCTTGGCAAACAAACACCTAAGTATTTTATAATGTCTGTACTTATTTTAAATAGGATTCCTCTTTCTCTCCTTGATTTTTTTAATGATAAATAGAAATGTCAATAATTTATGTGGGTTCATTTTATATCCTAAAACTGTTAAAGTTGTTAATTGTTTCAACTTGTTTTTTAATGTATTCTCTAGGGTTCTCTAAGTATGCCTTCATAATATCTGCGAGGAGTGGTAGTTTTGTTACCTCATTTATTGCTATTCTTTCAGTTTCTTATTCTTGTCTTATTCTTGTCAATAACTAGTAATTTTATTACATTGTTGAATAATAGTGGTGATAATTGATCTTTTTATTTCACCCCTGATCTTATTTAAATGGGAGGCTTCCAGCTTGTCCCTATTACAGATAAGACTTGCTAATGGTTTTAGATTGATGCTACTTGTCATTTTAAGGAATTCTCCATTTGTTGCTATGCTTTATAGTGTTTTAAATAGGAATGGATGTAGTATGTTGTGAAAAGTTCTTTCTACATCTGTTGATATAATCATATGATTTTAGTTGTTTTGTATTAATGATATGAATAATTATGCTTATAATTTTTTTGTAATATTGAATCAGCTCTGCTTTCCTGGTACAAACCACACCTGGTCATAGTCTATGATTTTTGTGATACAGTATTGTAATCTCTTTACTAAGATTTTATTAATATTTTCATCAAGAAGATTTCTGAAAACCTTGGAAAGACTTATGTGAACTGATGCTGAGTGAAGTAAGCAAAGCCAGGAGAACATTGCACATAGTAACAGGAAGATTATTCAATGATTAACTGTGATAGACATCTCTTCTCAGAAATGCAAGAACCCGAGAAAATTTTGAAAGACTCATGATGGAAAATACTTTCCACATCCAGAGAAAGAACTATAGAGGCTGAATGCAGATTGAAGCATACTATGGACGCTTTTTTGTTGGGGTTTTTTTTTGTGGCTTTTACTTTTTCTTGTTTCTTTTTTCAGAACATGACTAATGTGAAAATGTGTTTATATGATTGCATATGTATAACCTATATCAAATTATTTGCTATTTTGGGAAGGTAGAATGAGAGGGAAGGAGGAAACTCAAAATCTTATAAACAATGAATGTTGAAAACTATCTTTACATGTAATTAGAAAAAAATATTATTTACCAAAAATTAATTTTTGCATCAATATTCATTTGGGAAAATGGCTTACAGTTTTCTTTCTCTATTTTTTTGTTCTTCCTGGTATCAAAATCGTGTTTGTGTCCAAAAGAAATAGCACTCCTTGTCTCTTTTTTCAAATAGTTCATATAGTATTGGGATTATTTTCTCCTTAAAGATTTGATAGAATTCACTTATAAACCTATCTGGTACTGGAGTTTGTTTTCTTTTTTCTTAGGGGGTCCATTTATGGCTTTTTTAATTTGTTTATCTAAGATGGATTTATTTAAGTATTCTCTCTTCTATTCATTTGGATAATTTATTTTGGTAATATTCACTTAGATTATCAGTTTTATTGGCATATAATTAAGCAAAACAACTCTCAGTAATTGCTTAATTTTATCTTCATTGATCATGTATTTACCCTTTTCATATTTGATACTGGTTATTTTATTTTCTTCTTTCTTTTTTAAATCAGATTTTAAAATGGTTTATCTATTTTATTGAGTTTTTTTCATAGAACCAGCTTCTAATTTTGTTTACTAGTCCATTTTTAATTTTATTAATCTTTCAATTTTCAGGATTTCCATTTAGGTGTTAAATCAGAGTTCTTTATTTTTAGTTCATTGTTCATTTGAATGCCCAGTTCATTTATCTCTTCTTTCTCTCTTTTACTGATATATGTGTTTAGAAATTTTCCCCTAAGTATTGTTTTGGTTTCATCCCACAAAATTTTATTGTTAGTCTTTAATGGAATTATTGATTATTTATATGATTTGTTAAGATTAGATTATTTACTTTATAGTTAATTTTTAATCTATGCTTTCACAGCCCTTTGCTGAATGTGATTTATTATATTATGGTATGAAAAAGGTGCATTTAATATTTCTGCTTTTCTAAATTTATTCATGAAGTTTTTATGTCCTAATATATGGTTAATTTTTTGTGAAGGTAGCATATACAGCTCAGGGGAAAAACATTTTCTTTCTTTTCTCATTCAAATATCTCCAGAAGTTTATCACATCTAACTTTTCCAAAATTCTGTTCTTCTCTTAACTTGTTTTTTTTTATTATTACTGTTTTATGGTTATATTTATCTAGCTCTGTGAGGAAAAAAATTGAGGTCTTTCAGTAGACTTATTTTAGTATCTATTTCCTCCTGTAAAACTCATTTAACTTTTCCTTTAAGAATTTGGATGCTGTATTGTTTAGTGCATAGGTATTTATTATTGATTTTACTTCACTCTCTATAATACATTTTAGAAAGATGTAGTTTCCCTTTTTATCTCTTTTAATCAGGACTATTTTTTTCTGTTGCTTTTCCTGAGATCATGATTGCTACACCTGCATTTTTTATTTCAGATGAAGCGTAGTAGATTCTGCTCCAGTGCCTCTTTTTAATCATGTGTGTGTGTGTGTGTGTGCGCGCGCGCACACGCTCTTGTTTCAAGAATGTTTCTTGTAGGCAACATATTGTTGGATTCTGGTTTCTGATCCATTCTGTTATCCACTTCTGTTTCATAAAGGAATTTGTCTCATTCACCTTTTTAGTTAAAATTATTGACTTTGCATTTACCTTTATCCTATTTTCTTTTGTTCTCTCTCTCTCTCTCTCTCTCTCTCTCTCTCTCTCTCTCTCTCTCTCTCTCTCTCCCAACCCCCTATACTTTTAGTCATTTCCCCTCCTACTTCTTTGTTTGGTAAGAAAGATTTCTATACCCAACTGAGTGTGTATGTTTACCTCATTGAACCAATTTAGATGTGAATTATATTCAAGGGCTGCTTGCCTCCCCCACCATTTTCCCTTTCATTATACAAGCTCTTCCTTTCGCACCTCTTTCATGAGATAATTTTTCCCCATTCTTCCTTTCCTGTGTTCTCCCAATGTGCCACTCTTTCTTTATCAACCATTTTTTAAGTTTATCCCAGCATAACTGACTCACTCTTTCAACCTTCTATCTTTGTAGAATCCTTCTATCTGTCCTAATGATAATAAAATTCTTATATATGTCATCTTCCCATAAAAAAAGGTAAATAATTCAACCTTATTGAATCACAGGTCCAGGGTAGAGAGAAGCACTTGCTCTCCCTTACAATTCTTAAATGTTTATCTTTTTATGCTTCATTTAAGTCTTGTATTTGAAAGTCAGATTTTCTTTTCAGCTCTGGTCTTTTCATTAGGAATGCTTGAAAGTCCTCTGTTTTATTAAATATATATATATATATTTTCCTCCTGGAAGAACTATGCTCAGTTTTGCTAGCTAGATTATTCTTGGTTGCGATCCCAGTTCTTTTACCTTCTGCATTACCATATTCTAAGTCTTTTTGCTCTTTTAATGTGGTAGTTGCTAAGTCTTGTGTGATTCTGACTGTGCCTCCACAGTATTTGAATAGTTGTTTCCTGACTGCTTGAAGTATTTTCTCTTTGATCTAGGAGCTCTGGATTTCACAATAATATTCCTGTGAGTTTTCATTTTGGGGATCTCTTTCATGAAGTCATCCATGGATTCTTTTAATTTCTATTTTCCCCTTTAGCTCTAGGATATCGGGGCAGGTTTTTTATAATTTCTTGAAATATCTTGGATAGTGTCTTTTCCCTCATAAATTTCAGGTAGTCCAATAATTCTTAAATTATTTCTCCTTGATCTGTTTCCCAGGTCAGTTGTTTTTCTAATGAGATATTTCACAATTTCCTCCATTTTATCATTCTTTTGACTTTATTTTATTGTTTCTTGTTGTCTCATGGAGTCATTAACTTCCATTTGCTCTCTAATTTTTAAGGAATTATTTTCTTCAGTGCGTTTTTAAACCTTTTTTTTCCATTTAATCAACTCAAAGGCTATCTCACTGTAAATACAAAGACTCCAGTCTTCCCTAATGACCCAGAGAATCAATACTGGCTTCTCCACTTCAGCTTCATGTACCATTTTCTTTTTCAGTACAACAAAAGGTGGAAAGACCACTGAATTTGGAGTCTGAGCACCTGGCATTAAATCCCAGCAGTGTCACTCAAAACCTGTGTGATATTATGTAGATCACTTAACCTCTCTAGGGCCTCAGTTTCTTCAAATGCTAAATGTCAAAATGACCTCTAACTAAAGGTTTCTTCCAATTCAAAATCTGTAATCCCATGATTGAAGTGAAAAATTTCCCTATTATAGTAACCAGGATATTTTATGCCAGCCTTAGACCCTCCACAAGGCTAGGAACTATTCCTTATACAAATCTTGTGTGTTTTCTAGCACCCAGCACAATAATGTACACATAATCAATAACAGTAGTGGCTAATATTTATGGAACCCACTAAATGTTTTCATCACATCTCATTTCTTCCTCACAATAATCCCATGAGGTAAGTGCAAATGTTATCCTCATTTTAAGGATGAGGATATTTAGACTGACAGAGGTTAAATGACTTCCCCAATGTCAAACAACTAATAAGTATCTGATTCCTAATTTGAATTTAAGTCTTCTTGATTTCAAGGCCAGTCCTCTGATGGGTCACCCAGATAACTATAAACAACTAACAAGTACTAAATGAACACATTTCTTCAGGATCCCCTTTATTATTTGAATCATCCAGGATATGTTCTTTTCTTTCTCTCTGTCTTTCACCACTTGCAGCTCAGATAATTACCTCAGGCAATCTCAGTCTTATATGAATATATTTTCTTTATCATCCTTTTATTTTCCCTTTTTTAGCTCAATTCTTACCCAGTTATCTTCAGAAAATATCCCATCCTCTTTCCTCCACATTCATTTGTGAACTAAGAAATTGCTATAACTAGTAACTTACTCCAGTAAGAACAGTGCAGTGTGGTGAAAGGAGGAAAGGAAAAGACAGGATTAGTGTTGGTGTTCAAGAGATCCAATGACTAGGGAGGGAGTTGCCTGTGTAACGTGTATTTCAATGGAGAATTAGGGCATGTTAGCCATACCTGCCTACCCTTTTGTACTCAAGGGGACAGCCCTATGGAACTCAGGGACTAGAAAGAAACTAAAACCTTTGTAAATATCCCAGCACCTCCACCAACATTTTCATCTACACATCTATGATCTTCTAATTGCATCCTTCCATGCTTCTAAAAGCAGCCTTCCATGAGCAAAGAAAACTGGTGCCAAACCAGACAGACCCGGTTCAAGTCTTGCTTCCAACAAACACTGTCTATGTGATTCTGGGTAAGTTATTTCCCCTCTCAGTTGCCTGAACAGCTCTTAGAGATTCTAATTCGCATAGGAAGTACTGATATGCAGTGTTAGAGGAATTTCCTTACCTGAAAGTTCCTTAAGTCATTAAAATCACAAGTTCAATCCCCATTTCTTTTCCTCAATAAATTTTTAAGAATTTCTTATTAAATTTGACTATATTCTGTTTTAATAACTAATGAACAGAAAATGCCCATTGTCTTCTTTTTTCATTATAAATGTGCAGCATTTCATCTGATATATGACTTTGACAATGTTTTGTGAACTAGCCTGGGAATCTAAAAGAGAAACCATCATTTATAACATAGCTACAAGAAAATATTTCCTGACTTATTACCAATTAATTTATAAATGAACTGTGGTTACACCGTTACATAATTTGAGGGAATATTTTAAGGGCAGAGAAACTTTTTGGTTCTTCTCAGATAATATCAAGTAGGTGGTTGCCCATTCTACCCATACATAAGACCAGACATTCCTGAGAAACAAGGGCTGACTATGGACTTCCCTCTCTTTCCTGATTCTCTGGTCCCATAATAAACACAGGTGTTTCCTCTACATGGGTTGATTTTTAATCACCTCACTAAATACAATATATATGCAATTCCATCCTGATTCCTGGTGCTGATACCATGATTTCTGTTCCTGCCAGTTCCTCGGGGCCGTGAAAGGTGAGAGGCAGATTTTGTGCATTCCTACTAAATACTTACAATTTAGTTCTAGGACAGGGTTTCCACAAGATCATTGGGAGTGATTTTTATTGTTGTAGGAGCAAGTCCTCAGTTAAATAGTGATTCAAAAAAGTTTATTTGGGTTTTTTGTATATATGAGACAAGAAAGAATACCCTAGCTATTCAGTTAATTTAATTACTCTCTTTTTCTGTTAGTGTCTCTCTGCCTATCTTCTTCTCTCTGTCTCTCTCTGTCTCTCTCCATCCCTCTGTCTGTCTGCCCCTCTCAATATCTTTGTCTGAATTACTGTTACTGTTTCTCTCTCTACCTCTGTCTCTCTGTACTCTTCTCTGTCTTTTTGTCTCCATCCCTTTCCCCCTTCTCCATTTGTCAAATCATCTGTTAGAAAAGTCTAAACAGTCACAGTGGTTTCTACAAAACCAGCCAAAACAAAGCGTCTTCATCTATTTGGAGCCCCACAAGAAGCAATCCAGTGGCCTTCTCACATCCCAGTTACGTCCCAATTTCCTTTCCGGAAGGGGCATGTAATCTATCGGATGCATTAGGATGCCTGTGTTTCAAGAAAGAGGGGTGACTTCCCTAAGCACATATCCTTTGACATGCAACATTGGGGTAGAGGTGATTTTTACATGGTCTCAATATTTACGCTGTGAATGGAGGTGGGATGACATAACTCTGAGTCCATGTTACTAATCATATGACTTCTCACTGCAAGGGTCCCTCTTGGAGATATTCATGAGATTGGCTGAGAAACAATATGTGACTTACCTGTAGGTACATTGGCAAAGATGAATCCTAGGGCCCTTTTTATTTCAGTAGGGAATAGGAAACTTGGAGAATTGGTTTATAGTGCTGCAGTGGATAGAATGAATAAAGCATTTTCATCCCTTCTTGCAGTCTTTCAAAGTCTAGAGTACAGACTGTATGTCAGAGATCTTGGGTTCGAAGTATGACAAAGCATACTACCATCTTTCCTCAACCAGAGAAGAATATTCATTTTGGACCTGATAGGATATTACTCTGGATCATCTATCCTCCTGCCTTTTTCATCACCAGAGCTGTGTGGCCTGGGATGTGACCATGTCATATGCTTCTGTGGTGTATGCAAGCTGTGAGTTTCCATATTCCTCTTTAGAAAGCAAGACATTTACGCAAAATATGACCATCTCCTTCATTTCCAGGCACCACTGTCCTGGCCCTGATAGCATGAAGGATGACCTTTAGAGCAAATTCAATTAGGATGTGACCACAAGAGACCCTGCCTAACTCAAGCTCCCTGTCTCACCTAGCTCTAATGTGTCAACTCCATTAAGGAGTGCGCCTAAGTAAAACATAGTGGTGACATGCCTGTCTGTTACATTTCTTAATCCCATTTTCCCATTTAATCTGCATAATGCTGTCCTGGTTTGGCCAAACCTTGAGAGCTTCTGATGATAGATAACATTTCAGCTCTATCTGGACAGTAAATGGTTCTGTGTTAACTCCATTCCCTGAGAGCTATCTTCTCCCTCCCACTGCTACCTCCCTCCCCTGAAGAGAAGTCCATTTATGAGATGTACTGCATCTTAGTCTGCAGACTTCTTTCTGTCATATTCAATTTACAGGTCATGAGTTGAACTGGAATCCCAGAGTTCATTACTGTAATTTCACTAGATGTATTAATTCTTATTAGGGGACTTCTCTGGTCTAATTTGAACAGGGTCCTTGAATAAAAAGAAATAGCAGTTCAGCAGAGAATTCTCCTATGCTCTGATTTGGTTCTGGTCTAAGGACTCTAGAGTTTCTCT
>JAQQSK010013657.1:0-11411 GCA_028658325.1 Potorous gilbertii
TAAAATCCTATCTGTACAAAAATATTCAGAGCTGCCCTTTTCTGTGGTAGCCAAAATTCAGAAATGAAGAGGACATTCTAATTGGGGGAGGGCTTAACAAAAGGTGGCATATGAATATAACGGAATAGTATTATGTCATAAGAAATTACGAAATGGACCATGTCAGAGGAATTTGGGAAAGCTCTATCAGCTAATGCAGAATGACGTCAGTAGAACAAGAACAATACTTACAATGATAACATTATAGAGGAAAAAACCTTTGGAAAATTTTAGAACTCTCATCAATTCAATGATATACCACAAGTCAGTCTCACAAACTAGGAGATCGTGGATTTTTCACTATCACCTCCCATATCCATCTCCTGTCAAGGTCTGTCAATTTTCCCCTTTACAACATCTTTTCAATACACCCCCTTCTCTTCTCTGACACTGTCACCACTCTGGGATAGGCCCTCGTCACCTTGCATCTGGACACTAGTGGATCTGCCTGCCTCAAGTTTCTCCCTACTCTAGTCCATCCTTCAATCAGTCACTTGGGTGATTTTCCTAAAGCACAGGTCTGATTATGGTGACTTCAGTTTGCTTCCAGAAGAAATATAAAATACCATTTGGCAGAGCCCTTCATAACCTAGCCCTTTCCTACCTTTCCAGTTTTGTTCTACCTTACTCCCTTACACATACTCTTAGATCCAATGACACTGGTTTCCTGAGGGTTCTGATGAGGTTTCAAGGTGATCAGGACCCCAAAATACAGACAGTCCGGGTCGTGCTCGAATGAATTCGACTCAAGCCTTCTTAAAGCCAAAGAAAACAAAGTTTTTTAAGGTCACCTAATTGGGTTGCCTCTTAAGGAGCCTAAGCATTTGTAACGCTTGTATTCACAAGCGGGCCAGATAGAATCCCAGCTAGACAGAGTCTGAGCTGGATTGGATCTGAGCGCCTTCAGGAGGCAAGGTATACAGAAAGAGTATAGGAGGGATGGGGGGTGGGGGTGGTCTGGTAGTCTAGAATGATGGGGGAAGAAGTTCAGGAAGGGCCTTCTAGGAGGATCAAAGACTGGAAACAACTGGAGGTAATCAACAAACATCAGACAAGGGGGAGCCTAGGTGGGAAGCAAGTAGGGCAATCCAGAGATAACCGACAATGGTCACAGATTTGAGTACAAAAGGCCAGATTCTGTGAGGGGATACAGGGAGAGCTCAATTTGAGTAAGGAGATTCCAGGGGAGCTCAAGGAAGTTCCCAGAGTCTGAATCCTATCAGTTCCATATGAAAGACATTCCCATCTCTTAGCTCCAGGAATTTTCTCTGTTGTCCCCCCATAGCTGAACACTTGTCTTCCTCCACTCTGACTAACATCCCTGACTTCAAGTCCCAATAAAATACCATCTTTTACAGGAAACCCTCTTCAACTCTTAATTCCAGTGCCTTTCCTTTTTTAATTACTTCACTCTTAATCCTTCACATAGGTTGGCTTTGCATACATTTGTTTACATGCTGTCTTTTCCATTAAATTGTAGGCTCCTTGAGGGCAGGGACTGTCTTTGGTCTCTTTTTGTATCCCCATCACCTAGCACAGTTCTAGGCATATAGTAGTGATGGAATTCAGACTCTGGGAGCCTCCTTGAGCTCCCCTTGAATCTTCCCACTTAATCTGGCCTTCTTTACTCAAATCTAATCTTCCCATTTGTTCCGGCAGTCTCCGGAAGCCCACGGCTTTTTCATTCTGATTTCAGGTCTCTGTTGCACTCCTCACCCTTGATCCCATCAAAACCCCATTTCCCCAGGCTGCCATCAAGATCTGTATCCATTCCCATATGGCCCCTATCAAGATCTCCGGATTGCCCCACCTGCTTCCCATCCAAACCCTCCATTGTCTGATATCTCCTGCTAGCCTCCAGCTATTTCCAGCCTTTGACCCTCCTTGGACTCCCTCCTCGGACTTCTTCAATACCCTCCCTGAACCCCTCTTCCCATCACCCTGGAATACCAGACCAACTCCCCCACATTTCTCCTATACTCTTCTCTGTATTTAAGTCCTACCTTGCCTCCATGAAGGCGCTCAGATTCAATCCAACTCAGACTCTGTCTAGCTGGGATTCTATCTGGTCCGCTTGGGAATACAAGTATCACTAATGCTTAGGCTCTGTAAGAGGCAACCCAATGAGGTGAATCTTTAATAAACTTTGTTTTCTTTGACTTTAAGAAAGCTTGAATCGAATTCATTCGAGCACTACCAGACTGTTGGTATTTTGTGGTCCACCTAGCACCCACAAACCTCAACAGTAGGTGCTTATTAAATATTTTTTGATTGCTTGATTGAAGTCCAAACAAATGAAAATGAAATATTAACACTCACCTTTCAATAGAAAGATGATGAACTTAAAATGCAGAGAGACCTACATCTCTGATTATGGTTGGTATGGGAATTTCTTTTCCTGAACTATGCAGCCACTTATTGAAAGCTTAATTTATTAATTAAATTTGCTTATGGAGAGGCGAGTATTGGTAGGAGCAGATTAATTTTTTTAAAGAAAAAAATTAAAGCATAATAAAAAAGGTTATTTCTGCTATGATATACTACTTTTCTTTTGTTTGGTTTGTTTGTTTTTGCTGTGTGGTGCATTACTGTGAATTAAACAAGTACCAAGTGCACTGCCAAAGAGGAATGGTGAAAATATTCTGCATCAACCTGCTACTAATTTCAGTGCATTATCTTAATGAGGCAGGACTACTACTGATACTACCATTGCTGGGACTGAATGGGGTAGTTAACAGACTGAAAAAAAAACTATATACACAGGCTTTAAAGTGAGTATTATTTGTATTTACATATGTGGCATGTGAAAAAAAAAGAAAAGAAAATAGCAAGTATTTGTGTCAGAATGAGAGAATCCCCACTGGAATGTTGAATTAGGAGTGTGAGTGGTCCTGACTATGAATATTCCACTTCCAGTGATGGTGTTTGAATTGGAGGAGAAATATGCCACTTTTCTCTATTTATTTGAGATGTCTAATTGCCTTTTGCTCCAAACTGATTTTTGGTTAGTTCAGTAAAAGAGAAGCATTGATTGGGACTATGGTTTTGAACAGATGCCAAATCAAAGCATGCTTTGAACTTGGGGTAACTTTCATAAGCTTCATGTTTGGGGAGGGGAAGGGCTGGGACTATACTCATGTAGCCTTTTATTGTAACACTGATTAAAATCTTCAATGGTTTTCTATACCATAAAACCTATACTTTTCTTGGCTTTTTTGCCCTCTATGATCTGGATGGTTAAATTCCATGGGGATGGGAACCTTCTTTTAATATTTATCTTTTCCTAGTACATAGCATAATGTTCTCATGTTTTATTTAACCCTTGCACTTCTCATGCCTAATACAATACTCTGCATATGGTAGGTAGGTAAGGTACTGTCCTTTATTTGTGGAGAGGGGAGAAACAGTTTTGAGAGAATCTTGGAAAAAATAGTCCCTTAGAAAAAGTACTTGGGGATTTGAATTACAGTTAATATAGCTAACATTTATAAAGTGCTTACTACATACTAGGCACAAGGCTAAGTGATTTACAATTCTCTTATTTGATTCTCACAACAACCCTGGGAGGTAGGTGCTACTATTAATCCCATTTTACATATGAGGAAACTGAGGCAAGTGACTTGTTCAGGGACACACAGCTAGTAAGAATCTAACGTGGGATTATGAACGTAGATCTTCGTGACTCTAGGCCCTGTAGGCTATCTACTTCACCACATACCTGTCTCATATCAGGGAACACCTGAGTTAAAGCAGCCCTCAGAGAAAAAGAGATCTTTTACATATGACTGTTAGGAGTACTGAGTGTGAGAGCTCTGATAACTAGGACTCTGGCAGTTAAGGGGAGATTTTGTACTTCCTATGTGTAGGGAGTCTGCCAAATGTGAGTTTTGGTTTTTCACCCTAAGGTAGAGTTGAGTCACTTCACACAAGGAAACCCTACCTTGAGATAGGAGAGGGCATGAATAGATGGAGAAAGAGGAAGCTGGTAGTGTAGGAGAGCTAAGTCCAAATGAGTCTACTGAGAACTGATAAAATTTAGAGCGGGGTTCAATTTAGGGTCCATGGAATGCAAATGCATTAACATTCCTTTTGATTAGGAATTAAACAACAAAACATTTTCTTTTTTAGAAGGGGTCCAAAGGCTTCACAAGACTACCAAGGGCATACCAATATACCAAAGGACATGACAACAGAAGTTAAGAGCCTCTGGTTTCAAGCCTGTGTTTCTGCCTGCCTCCCCCATATTCGGTCCCACTACTCCCACCCCTCTTTCTCCCCACAGCTGAAAGAAAGACAAGTTTTGTATCTGCTGCTAAAAGCTAAGCCTGTTGGAGGAAAACTTTATGGTTGGGAGTCTTCTGGACAAACAGCTGTCTTGACTGAAGCAGCCAATTAGAGAATGGAGAAGCTTGACTGCCTTACCCTTCATCAACCTACAGTTGGAGGGGGGAAACACCCTAAAATTTAGTCTATAATAGGGTAAGTGCAACTCCTTTTGTTGTCTAAGGAAGTCTGAGAAGAGCCAGTGGAGAAAGGGCTTCACCCCTCGGGCAGCGTCAGCAGCCTAGAGTTAGGATTTGCCTTGGGTCTATGAGTGCCCCACTCCGGGGGTTCTTAATCCATTTTGCGTATGTGTGTCAATCTACGGGGGCCTCTTTCTGAGATGTTTGGATGTCTACAGGACAACACAATTACTAGCTGGAATTCAACTACTTTCCCATGTTAATCTTGTTTCTTCAAATAGATTACAAACTCCTTGAAGACACGGTTCCTACTTTTAATTTCTCTTTTCCCTCCCCCACTTAGTATATAACATAATGCTGACTAGATAACTGGCATTCAAATATTTGATTGATATGTAGATTTAAGTAAAATTAAAACCCATTAAATGGGCACTAAGACATTTTTCTGTGTGCCTCACTCAAACATTTTGCGAGCTCAGAGCAGATTATTCTAAGCAGAATGGTTGAGATGTGAATGGTTATTACTTCCATTTCAAGGTGCAATCAATATATGGCTGACAGTGTGTCCAAACAATAGGACCCATTTCTAGTTATGGAAATTCAATAAAAATCAGTCGACATTAAGTTGTTGATTCTGCTACATAAAAACCATTTTATTTCTTTTAAAAATTAAGGAAGTTTATTGATGCTTTTAACAGCCATTTCTAGAACAAAATATTACCTTTTAGGTCATTCTCAAACTGTTGTCTATTAAGTGATAGCAGCAGAGACATGCAAAGTCAAAACCCCACTGAAATCTGAAAGTTAAGAAAAAGCAAACTTTTGTCATGGTGCAAATGAATGGAATCAAGCGTACCCAGATTGCTCCTGCACCTAGAGGCTTGTGGTTCTATGGGGAAGCAATTTGACTTTAGGGAAGGTTTGATGTGTAACCCATTTCGGGGTCTCTCTCTCGGGTGATGATAATGACCATCTGGGGCTCAGGGGTCACCTGCATGGTGAAGGGGGTTCTTGTGTTGACAGAAACCAAACGGCATGTATAAGCATTTTGAATACGGCCCAAACATTGAGAGGCCACCTAACTAAAATTATGTAGGCAAGGCTAAGCAGAGAATCCCTTTGTCTTGGAACTTTTGTAAAAAGGATGGAAATTTTACTGAGTTGAAGCTTACAAAAAGTATCCCTTATATTTCAGAACGAGAATCAAGGTATTTTTTTTCTTTTTAAATAGATCCATGTCCGTTATTTAAATTGTCCTGCTTTAAGTTTTGTCACCCTTCAAGTCCCAGATGTTGGTTGATATTCCTGGGAGTTTTTACTTTGGGATACTGGGAGGTGACTAGTAGATTCTGATGGGGTTCAGGCACTGGGAGCCTCCTTGAATTTTCCCACTTAATCTGGTCTTTCCTACTCAAATCTAATCTTCCTATTTGTTCAGGCAGTCTCTGGAAGTTCATGGAGATCTGTATTCATTCCCATAGCCTCCAGCTGTTTCCAGCCTTTGACCCTCTTTGGATTCCCTCCTTGGACTTCTCAAGACCCTTCCTAAACCCCTCCTCCCATTACTCTGGACTACCAGATTACGCCCCCATCCCTCCTATACTCTTTTCTGTATTTAAGTCCCATCTTGCCTCCATGAAGGCAATCAGACTCAATGCAGCCAGACTGGGTTGCTGGGATTCTATCTGGTCCACATGTGAATACATGTGTCACAAATGCTTAGGCTCCTTAAGATGAAATCCAATTTGGCGAATCTTTAATAAACTTTATTTTCTTTGGCTTTAAGAAGGCTTGAGTCGAATTCATTGGAGCACGCACTGGACTGTCCATATTTTGGGGTCCCTATCAACCCTCCAACTCATCATATGTACCATCCTCCCACAAAAGATTTCCTATTACATATCATCTCCAGTACTCACACTTCTGGCTGTTTATGTGGACTTGTGCTGCCAATGTGCACTTACTGTAGTTTCTCCTTGTGTTTTTTGGTCATTTCTGTCTCATTCTTGCTAAAGTACTGAGATGAACTGTTCTGCCATCTTGACAAGTATTGTCCAGGGAGTACAAAAGCTCTATGATGACTTTAGTGATGGAAGATTGTGCAAGTAATTAATAAAAAATGTGAATTATACATGTAACAAGAGAAGTGGACTGTGGAACAAGAGGTGCTTTTCTGGGAATAACTGAAATCATACAGTTAGTAATCATTCAAAAAACACCAATGTGCAGAAAACTACACTAGGTCCTGTGGAAAATACAAATTTTAAAGACTGAACCCCTGCCCTAATAATACTTGGATGTACTGTGCAAATAAGGGGGCATGTAGTTCTCACAGGGTTTTCCTTGGCAATGGAGAGCAGAAGTGCTATGAACTTTTTTTTGAGGAATTGCAGAACCTGGCAGCGAGGGACACTATCATATCATTCTGACATTAGGTTGTCAGTATTTTTTACATGGTGTGGAATGCGTTTTCATTATCCAGTAAGGTGAATTTCTTAGAATTCTCAATGGGGCTCAAGTCAGTAACTTCGTAAGTAAAAGGTTACCTGGCACTATGTACAACATGTAACATGACAATCTGGACCTCAGTTGCCAAAGAAATATATTTTATGACCAAACAGAACGGAGGGTTGAATTTCCCATCAACATTAGTACTTACAGAAGACACAACTGGTCAGTGTTGTCTCACATTTGCTATTACATGTTTTACATTTATTTACTCTTCTATTGAATTTTAAGCATCTTTAATGTAACAATTGTTTTCCACTTCAATTTCTAAACTTACAACAATGCCTCATACAAGGTGGGTACTCAATTTTAACTGAGTCAACTGAGGGTCTGGTAGTTAAACTAACAAAATCAAGAAGCATGAGGCCATACTTAATTTATTTTCTTTTGGATTACATATTTTAATAAATATTTATTATGTATTACACCTAAACTTTTTGGTTCTATTAGCAATTTTACCATGACATTTTCATCTTAGCAATTAAAGAAACTAAGTTATACTGTCATTCGGTGTTTTTTTTTTTTTTGGTTGGCTGCTCTTACCACTCTATCTTGCCTACAAGGCAATGTAGGCCATCAAATTCATACGTTATTTAATTTAACATTTATCCACATGCTTACAGGGATTATTTCTTTTCTTGGACTTTGTATGAAGGAATGAAGTACTCATAGGTACAAAGCTCTGGGGATACAAAGAGAAAAAAAGACAGTTTCTGCTCTCAAGGAGGGCACATTCTAATTGGTGGATACATTTAACATGTGCGTGTGGGGGGGAGGCATGTTCAAATGCAAATCAGATTGAAAGGTCCCAATGACAAAGGTCCCAAAGAGATAGTAATGTCTCTTTTTAAATGTCACTTCCATTGATAAAAATACAGTTTTTGATGTTGAACCATTTGCCAGTGCTCTTCTTTAAAGAGCATTTTTAAACTTTTTTTCTCAATCTTCAGGTTCTTAGGCTGTGTCTATCAGGGTCTAAGTGGAGCTGACAGTTACGGTGGTGATTTGACTTTTCTGCACATGCTGGGTTGGCTCTTTCCCAAGGTACCCTGTTGACTTGAGGAGGCTGGCTTGCTTGCCCTGTCAATAATTGTTGGTGGGAATGGCGGAAGTAAGGTTAAGGCTGGAATTCCAGGAGGACTACCGGTGTAAAGGGGTGCTGCCATTTCTAGGGCTTCTGTGGAACCTACATGTCAGTGGCAGCTGGCCAGCTGTTGGTGAAAGTGAAGTAGGTGAGCCTTTCTCCACAATTTCTCTCCTCAATAATCCTCAGTGCCTACAGCATGGTGCCAGGCATGAAGCAGGTGTTTGCTGATTGATATTTCCACTTAAAATTAGGCTACCAAATGCCCAATGCTGCCCTTGAATAGGTGCACTGAATAAACAGGTGTTAATGATATATAATCTAAACTAGATATTAGTCACGTGAGTTAGAGACATAATTCTTGTCCCATTGTAGTTTAACTCAGATAGACAATACTTTTTACTGTCTCTTCTCCCTGAATCATACTTGTGTGGAAGGTTTTAACTGCAAACGACTTCAAAGAAACAGTAACTTGAGATATTTTTGTGATTATGTCAAAACTTATCTGTAGGTTCCAAGTAGAGGTTGAATGATCAGTTGGGGATGTTGTAAAGATCCAGGTCAGACTAGAAGAATTTAACTCTGAAGGCAGTGATTCTATTACTCTAAGGGCCTATTTCCATTGAGCATTTAGAATATATTTTCTTTGTCAAAGTTCCACAGGATTGAAAAGCTCTAGTTACCAAAGGGATAAAATATGACAATTCAGTATATGTAATATTGTTTCAATATTACTTTCAGAGAGTTTCCATTCATTAAACTGACAAAATTTCTTTGTAAGCAATCTTCTGAAAAAAATCAATTAATTCAAAATAATTTCCTATTAGAAAAGACAATGGCCAGCTATACATATGCACACATTTACGTAACCAAAATTACAGGAAAATAGGATCTTCAAAATAACACACTTTCCCCCTAATATATTATAAACTATATCTTCAGAAAAAGGTTCTAGTAATTATCCCCAAAAGTTGGCTGCTTCTAAGCTTGACTTAATGTTGTAGGTATTTTCTCTCCTTTGCTTGGTATAAATATTTGCTTCTCCCTTCTGTAACCGTCTTCTCACTATTGCTTTTTGTTGTTTGGTCAATTGACGTTTCACCTTCTGTTTCACCAGTTCCTGCAAACAAAGAGGTAGCACATCATCAGCATTAAGGACAGCTGTATCTGGTAAGAGGTTAGAGTCACAGAAACAAATACTTAAAAAGTCCTGCTCTAATTTAGATCTTATCACATAGATTTGTCCAACAAATAAAAAGATTCAATAAAATGACAGATTCTTAACAAAAACATTGCTTTTTAAAAAAAAGAAAAAAGGGAACTATTCCAGCACTCCTAATTTGATGAAATATTGCCACCTAGTGTTCATTACAGGGGGAAAAATGGACATTTCTCCAAATGCCCTATTATGCTATTTTTTGCCATTAGGACAAACTACGTGAAACAATTCCCTTATTTTACTTCAGAAATCTCCTGTTGTGACGGTAGCAGGAATACATAAAAAAACCATGGATAATTTGGGGAAGGTATAGAATGGTCTCTTGTGGTAAGAGAAAACAGAATTAGCTCAACTCTAATTCTAATTCAAGTTACTTATTTTAATTGCACAAAGTAAGCTCAATGGGAACATTCCAACTGAATTTTCTTCCTTTTTCTAAAAGAAATCCTACAGAATTTATAATCCACTTCAGGACAAGACAATCTATATTTTCTCTTTTGCCCCTGGTGTCGAGTCTACTGGATTTAACTGAATTCTGAACTTAATGTAGGAACTTTGACTTATTTTATCTCTGTATCTTCCACAATGGTAGGCTGTGTCCCGTACATAATAGGTAGCTAATAAATGTTTGCCAAACTGAATTAATAAACACACATAGACTTGGATTATTAGAAAATAATATTGAGAGATTTAAAAGGATTTGAAGGATCACTGTCATTGTGTGTGAACCTGGTTTTCCATATCTAAAGCATTTTATATGGCTGGAGGATCTATTGTCACCCTTATCACCTATATGGGTGTGACAGGTTTCATGAAGTTTAGGTCATTTTAAACAGGCCAGATTAAACTTCATTTTGGTATTGTCTATTTGCTTTGTAACAGAAGACTACATCGTATATGGCATATTTGACAATCTGGTTGAAAGCTAAATTTTAAAACTGAGAGGTAGGCGGGGAAAAGAACATTGGACCAAGAGTGAGGACAAAACTAGGTTTGATTCCTGTCTCCAACTTACTAGCCAGTTAAAAAAGTTACTTAATTAACTTTTCAATATATTTTGTTATGGAAGTAATATTGTAGCATCTACCTCATAAGAATACTGGAAGGATCAAATGACCTAACAGATGTAAAGTATTTTATAAATGTCTAAGTGCTACACGTATATGCTCCAAAGATGTAGTCTGCTGTTGTGTGAGACTTATCCATGTCCACGCAGAAATTTACAGTCTACCCAAGGAACTGGCTGGACTGAAGTTTTTTTTCATATAACTGTAGATATCAGTGAAGCACGTGTCCATCAACTGTCCTCTGGTTCATGCAGTAATATAACCTATTCATTGTTTTCCACTCCTACATTTCTGACATTCTTTCTACCACTTTGCCCCTGTAATTCTTCATTTATAAAGTGTCATCTCCTGTCTGCTCATATCTTGAACTTCCATACTATTCCATGACTTGAAGCCACATATCACCACAAGAATATTGATGTTAAAAATATGGGCCTTTGGTGGGCAGAGACAAGATGGTGGAGTAGAAAGACTCACATATGCGAGCTCCGAACCCACAGCCCATGGACTTCCTCTAAAAAGAACTCCCAACAAATTCTGGAACAGTGGAAGCCGCACAGCAACACAGTGAAGGAGATTTCCGTTCCAGAGAGCCCTGGAAAACCGACCCTAAAAGTCCATCACGCACTGGATGGGAGTGGAGCCCTACCCTGTCCTGGCCGCAGCACCGAGAGGAGCGAGCTTCAGGGATGGAATCTCCAGAGGCTGCAAAGGTCCCTCCACCCACAGACGCACAGGTCAGTGAAAGAGATGTCTGGATGGGCTGAGAGGGGAGCAGGGTGTCTCCGGGACTAAGGCCCCCTCGGAAGGCAGCGGAAGAGGCAGCAGGTGCCCAAAGGCTCCTGGAGCAGGCAGCAGCTCCTTTACAAAAGGTCTCTGCATAACCCCCCCTGAGGGAACTGAGCCTGGGAGGCGGCCCTGCCCCCATCTGAGCACCAGAAATTAAGCTCACATTGAATAGCAGCCATACCCGCCACTGAAAGCCCTGAGGCTGGGGAGCAGCATTGAATCTCAGACCCCAAGCACTAGCT
>JAQQSK010013658.1:0-11410 GCA_028658325.1 Potorous gilbertii
GCTACAAAATAATAGAAGTCTTCTTTTAGATTTCTCAATATTGCAGAAATCCTAATGGAGCATGAGAGCTATCACTTATCCTTTGCTTTTGATACATGACTGACCCATCTTCTTTTCCCGATATTCACCTCTTTGATGATAACATTGGTATCACTTCTACAGTATATTCTGCATTGATGATCTCTTCTATTCTACTCATCCCCACCTTCTCCATTGTCCTTTAGAGGGCCCACAGTCAATATCAATTCTTTATTGACTGGTAATCTGTGATTCAAAGGCACATAGCATCATAAGGAGAACATGAATCTTTAAAAGAATATATACCAATGTTTTAAGGAAAAACTCGGGGGTCACTAAAAGTATTATGTAATTTCTCAAAATTAATCCAGTCCAACTTTTCTCATTCTGTTTAGTTTTGAGCAGTTCTTTAAAAAGGCATGATTTCAGTGCTGCCAAATTTTATGGGGTGAGAGAAAAAAAGGAAAATGAAAGCACGCCATTATTAAACTTAATTATGTCATATTGCCACCGATAACTTCATGCCCTTCATTTTGTACACTCACAGGGTCATAAATTTAGACCTTAAAGAGACCAGAGGACCATGAAACCCATTGCCTTTAATATACAGATGAAAAAACTGAAGGAAATGAGAAGGAATCTTCCCTGTCACAAAGGAATGAAGAGCCACAGCTTAGATATAAGTTCAAATCCTCTCTGTCTAAAATTCAGAGCACTTTTTTCTGTACCATATTCCCACATATCATCAAACTGGATGCAAATTAAACCTCATAATTTGTAAAAATACATACTAATCTTGTTCAAATCAGCAATAAAAAGTAAATGCCTCAGACGAGAGCTCTAGGAACAATAATGGTAAATTATCTAGACTTTTATTGATTCTCCAATATTTAAACTAGTTCCCTGTCTTACCACTGATAAATATACACATATACACACACGTGTATGTGTGTATATATACATACATATATACATACACACACGTGTATGTGTGTATATATACATACACACATTCATATAAGCACATGCACATGTGTATTGTGTATATGTGGGTATACACCCCTGAATATGTGCATAAATACATGTTTATACACACTCACATATGTGTATGTATGTGTGTGTACTTATATGCCAATCTAAGAGATTTGTGGCATGTCTATCTGGGTTTTTTGTTGCTCAACTTTCTCTAATGGAAGCTGAAACTTCCCCTTATGGGGAGCAAAAGAATGCCATGGCTAACTACCTGCTCACTGACTGACCCATCTTCTTTTCCTGGCATTCATATCTCTGATGACATCCTTTGTACTAAATCTGCATTAGTGATATGTTAAAAATGTAATGTTATAAAGATAAATGATACAAAGAGCCTACTACTGCCCACCTTCTCCATTGCCATTTACCAAAAGAGGTCTTGGACTAGAATTATATCTGACCCTTCAAATATTAACAGTCTGTTGTTACAGACAGGTTCAAAAAGAAAGTTGATTTTTTGGTCACAAGGGAATTATCAGCCTTTATTATCTGCCAACTTAGAACATTTATATATAAGTAAATGGTTAACTGAAATCAAATAAATTGTACAGATTTGACTATATCAAAGAATGAACTAGAACAAACAAAATGGTCTGGGACTAGAGATACACTGGTGTCTAAGGGTCTGATCTCACCCAAACATGTCTCTAGAGTTGCAAACTGAAAGCATGGAACATATTTATGTACCAATTTCCTCTACAGGTCACTGTTTTTCTTTCTTCAAAATTTTGTACCTTCAAGTTTGACATCATCTCTTATGCTAGATAGGCAGTATTGCTCTCAGCCATCTCTAAGCCAATCAGTAGGCACATTTCCTTTATATACCAACATCACAAAAAATGATTCAAGGTTGGTTGGAAACCTAGATAGAATATATATGTGTGTGTGTATTTATGTACGTGTTTATATGTATACATGTCTATATATACATAGAAGTATATATACATGTGTGTGTATATATATATGCATACTATACATTCTCTCTATGTATATATATATATATATATATATGTGTGTGTGTGTGTCTGTGTGTCTGTGTGTGTGTAATAGAGATAATTTATACCCCCAATGCCAATAAGATGCGCTAGGTCATGATAACTTTAATAGGTAGGAATAACTCTGGCTCAGTTACAGAATAAAACAATCATTAAAGTATTAAACAAGGAACAATATCTAGTCATTTCTTTTGAATCAATCAAAGGTCCCAACTAGGTTGAAGGAGTGAAGATCTTTGAGTCTCTGGAGGAAATAAAATAATGAAATATATTAAAATTGGTTGAAAGACTGAAGCACACTTCTGGACCTAAGTATAACAGAAAGAGGGAATTCAAGCAGAAAAGAATGTACTTCATAGCACTTGGAGGATCCACATTTTTGGATTACAATACAGAGAAAGAAAAATTGCAATCCCAGAAGTGGCATCCTTCTGCATCACTGCCACCATTTGCCAAGTCACAGGAGGAATTGCACTGGATCAATGTATCCCTCTAAGAGTGGAGAGAAGACAAACTAGACACCCCAAAGAAAAGCAGAGTCACAAAATGTGATCCATTTGACATTTAAAGGAGGAGAGCCTTGGGGTTCTCTAAAAGATTCCCAACCAGCAAAGGCAAGCAGAATTTTTTTTTTGAAGTGGGTATTTATGAAGATGTCACAAAGGGAGAAAATAACTTCTAATAATCAGCAGCTAAGAGTTACTCTTTGGTCTCCTAAGAACTCTATGTTTGATCTCATTTTTTCCTTGATTGAATAAGCCAAGAGAATGTGTCCTGCTTTTTTGGAAGAATTGGTTTTCTCCTAACTCATCTCATAGCCGCTTAATAGATACTTTAAACTAAAAGATTCCAAATTCTGGCTGGCTGATAATTAACAGGGAACACACTAGATGGGAGTTCATGAACAGCAGTCTTAGAGTACTTTCCAGTCCTTCAGGGGTTACTACTAGAATGCCCAGGGAAGTAGTAGTCATGCACTAGAAGTCCATCCAATCAATTTGACAGGAGTTTGGAAACCAGAGGGTGCTACATATATAATTTTAAATTGACGTATCTGCATGTATTTTGTTTCCCTCAATTATACATAAGCTTATTGAGAGAGACTACTTCATTTTTGACTTTATATTTCAAAAATATTTAACATGGGGCCAAGCTATAAATATGTGTGAAATATAGACTTGGTGAAATGGATTATTAAGCTCATCATCATCTTCTTATGAGATAACATTTGTATTATTTAACATAAGATAATATTTGTTAAAATTGTAACATAAAATATTATTATATGATTATCTTTTCTGCTATATTATTAAAATACCATTTTTGTACAGTGCTTATCACACTGCCTGGCACATAGCAGGTGTGATAGAAATGCTTATTCACTTCCAACTACAGTGGCAATAGTGTTAGGTGGTAGTCATCGCTAGCAGTAGCAGCAACTGAAGCAGAGATAGTTATCCATTACACAGTGCTTTAAGCCTTTCAAAGCACTTCATCTACCTCACTTGAGGCAATTGCTTTTATTGCACCCCCATACACACCCAGTTTATAGATGAGGGATGGAGACTGAGAAAGATTGAGTGACTTGCAAAGAACCACAAGTCTAGTTATGCTTCAGGGAGGATTAAAAATCAAAATTTTCTGATTTTAATTCCAGTATTCTATTCACTATACTACCTAGCTGTAATAACTCTAGTAGGTAAAAGCATCATTTGCCTACATAAATAAATGTATCTACCTACCTATTTCTATATTAAAACTATTTCTTGGAATGTAGGAATGTGGATGGGAAATGTAAACAATTTTTAATTGTTTTAATTTTCATATTGCTAGTTCATCAAGAATACCTGGCCACAGTTTGGGTTTAAAAAGTTCAGATCCATTGAAATTTTCTACCACATCTTACATCACAAATTGGCTACGTGTAATTGGCATTCTTCCCTCTTCTCCCACTAGCTGTCACCACTTCAAGGTCCCTTACTATCTTTTACTTTTTCCCTAAAAGGATTTATTGCCTGATTTTTTTAATCTCATTTGATCTCCTATCCAAAAAAATCAGTGGTAGTCAGGCTTTAGAATCTATATCAGGGATTTTATGACATGTTTAGAGATTGAAACGCATAGTTTTCTTTTTTTTTATTGTGAGATGTTCAGTACTCCCTTAGCTTGATTACAGACTTCATTTCATAACTCTCATAGTAATTACTGTTAAAGGCCACTTGAAGATACAGGTATGCTTTGATTTCTTCTCCCTGGCCAACATTACACTATGGCCATGGTGGTTTCAGATTTTGTCACCATTCAATTAAATAGATATGGGAAAATCAATGAGAGACATAAAGGTCAAAAGAATTTGCACTAGTTTAATGATTCATAGTAGTTTTCCCCTCGTAAAAGCTAGGAGATAGAGCACATTGTGGTTTCTACAAAAGGCAAAATATTTTCTGTCTGCTTATTTTTTCCTCATTGGTACATGAGTTAGGAGGAATGAATCTGTATTTTAAATGTCATCTGGGTGAATTGCTATGACATAGGTCAGTGATATTTAGTTTCTACTGATCATAGTCTACAAAAAGATCAATTATTGAGTCAATTTAGCTCTCCAAGAAACTGCAAATGTGAATTTAGGAGGTTCCATTATTAAGCATAGGCCACATTGAAACTGATGAAATTTTTTTTTGATATCACTTTAAATATGTATAAACCTCATTTTCTTAGGAAACCCTTTGGCATAATGAAATACTCACTGACCTAGGAGTTTCAAAATTTTCATTCACAAAAGGGAAAGGTCTAACTTCTTTTCTAGCTCAAAAAATCAAGGGGAAATTTAATTTTAATTCCATGAAACTGGTTATACATTTAGAAAGAACCTAAGGGATTTAATAAAGGGTATGTTCAGTGTGGTACATGTATGTGGTGGTTGCTATTTCTGTTTAAAAGATTTAATTAAATATATCTCAGGATTTTCAAGTTTTTTCACCCTTAGAACTATTAAATCAGTGGTTTGTATATTTTCCTCTCCATTAAAAAAGAAACAAAACAAACAAAATGGTTGTTTTAGCATTGTATAGCCCACAATATTCTACTTGAAAAGAGGAGAAAAATCAGTTACTTTAATGCCTGCAAACTTTATATGTACCATATATTTAAAATGTTTCATCACCCCAAGAATGAATAAAGCTAAAATATTCTGAGACTAATAGCTGGAAAGTTCATTTATTACGGCATCCTCTCAACAAAATATTTATTGAGTTCCTAAAATATATAGAACACCACACTGGATAATGTATGTAGACACATTCCTTTCCATCATTTAGTTTATAATTTGGGTTATTAATAAATTTTTAAAAAACAGATAGATATATCTAATAGCATATGAAAATGACATTTGAAGAATTATTAAATGATTGAATTCAATAAACATTTATTAAATGTCTACTGGTATCTACTCTACTAAGTACTACAGGGGCAGTATGATATTCAAGGGAGTGGGTTGCTATCCACAGGGTAGAAGATTTCAAGAAAGTTTATTTAATCTGGGATTTACAGAATGGATAGTTACTTGACAGATAAAGAGAGTGAATGGCAGTGAGGGCATTCCAGACATGGGAGAATAACACAAATCTAGACATGGAAACATCAAAGAGTAGAATGTGTCTCTTCAGTTTAACTGGTGTTTGTAGTGTAAGCAGTGATATGAAACAAAGCTGAAAAGTTGTGCTACTGTTATGTCATGGACATCCTTGAATGACAAAGAAGTCTATATTGTAAGGGATAGAATAAACTAGGAGGACAAAGACTGAAAAAGGGCCTTTCAGAGAGATCTTTCAATTGAAAAGAGGAAAAATAATCTCCTGTGCAAAGAGGAAAGGACAGAAAGTGAGAAGAGAAAAGAGAGTTGCAATGAGGCAAGACAAGAGTCCTGATGTATATTAATAGTTTCTTACAAATTTTTGTAGGTAACAGACTGATAGGACATGGGTCTTTAGCAGACGTGTCAAAGGAAGGTGGTATTTTTGTTTTCTTTGGCTCGTTTTTAAGAAAGGATCCAATCAAGAAGAAGGAATTTAAAATATAGGAGAAAGAGGAAATGGTTTCTACAAATAAGAATTAGAAGAGGTAAAGAGTAATAAGATTGACAACACACAAGGGAAGCAGGATTAGTCTTAGTAAGAAGTAGGAACATCTTTCATGTGATGAGATTGAAAGAGAAAGTGTCTGATTGTGTTGAGAAATTTTCAGAAGTAGAGAAGAGGGATCAAGAGAAATTATTTTGGATCGATTCAGTATGCTTGGTGACTCATTATACAATTTTTAAGTATGGGTGCTGGAGTAGAATTGAGGGTAAATTAAAATAAAAAATAAGATAGATTGAACACAGTAGGTATTAAGACAGGAAGTCAGCATGGGTTTAGAAGAATATCTATTAACAATAATAATCCAGGTGTGGCTATAAAACAAAGTTTAACGGATGAAGTAATCTTTATTTTATAATTTCCTTGTTTTTAAGTTCATAGAAATTTGCCACAGGGGAAAAGAAAGAATTCGTCTATTTGAGACATTTATATACATAGTAAATTCCGGCTCAGTAGAGGATTAAAAGGCTTTTGATCACTATGCAGGAAACCAAGAGGAAACAGGGTATATATAAGCATCTTTGAAAAGGAGGTTGAGAAAGTATTGGCCCCTCTATTATTAATTTCCATGTGAATATTGTGCATGCACTAAGGATTGAGTCCTTGTAGAGGAATTGTATGAGATGCTAATTTCCTTGATAGTGAAAATGGCATAAGAAATTCCATGTGACTCTTATGATGTTCCCTGTGTCTGTGACTAAGTCAAATGATGTGGGACCTTAAATCTTCTTAGATGTATTTTTTGAAAATCTTAATCCCACGAGGAATGGGTAGGTAATAAAGAATGCCAGGTCACCTTCAGAGGGTGTATTTTAATGTTAACATTTGGTAAAAGAGAACGACAAGGAGAAAGGGTGATACAGCTGTCCTAATAAGATCAACATTGATAAATTTCTAGTATCACAGAAATACGCAAGTAGCAATGATGAGTAAGGAGTTGTCCACTCCTTTTCCTGGTCCCAATTATAAGAAATGTGTGTGTGTGCGCGCACGTGTGCATGTGTGTGTGTGTCTGGGGGGTGAAGAAAGTTAAAAGGAATTTTTGTATCCCCAGGACTAAGCCAGAATTTTATCACAATTAGAAGGCAGAAGTAATATTAGTTTAAAAGTATCAAGAGGTAGGAGAGTTTGTTTAAAGAATACAGAGAAAAGGCTGGGATATAAGCAAATCAGATCGGAGGAAAGAGCAAGCCTGGACAAAATTTAAAGAAATTAGAAAAAGGGATTAATTTGGGGAGCACAGTTTCAGATCTGAAGCGGTTCTTTGCTTCGCTACTTAAGCCACAAGTCCATTGGAAGCTCTACAGACCACTTTGCTGGTTCTTGTCTATATATTCTTGTCCACTATACTGGATTCTCTTAAAATCTCCTTACAGACTCACCTACACAGGTAAAGAATGTCTAGACTACTACTGAATGACTAGCTACTACTGAAGTGGAAGAAGAGGAGTCAGGATTTGGGCTTAGAGGTCGTAACAGAAATGACTCTCTAGCTAGGGAAGGCAATAAGCATTTATAAAGCAGCTGCTATGGCCCCAGCACTATGCTACGTGCTTTACAAATAAAACGTCATTTGATTCTGATAACAGCCTTGGGATGTAGGTGTCATCATTAACCCTTTTTTACAGTTAAGGAAACTGAAGCAAACAGAGGTTAAGTGACTTATCTAGGGTCACACATCTAGTAAGTATCTGAGGTCAAATTTGAACTCAGGTCTTCCTGACTCTACCCCCAATACCTATTAATTGCCCCACCTTCCTCCCTTTAAGGTAAAGGTTTGTTGCCAGTTTTCAAGCCCAGAATTCATTACAGGCAGGCAGAGGAAAGGAGAGCAGCAGAGGCAGTGATTGTAGGCCCTCAGAGCAACTGTGCTGCTTTCCTTAGTTCTAATACTTTCTTTGTGAAGCCCACTAGATAATCTTGTATACCCTGTGGGATGCATGTACCCCACTCTACAGACCATTGATATGAGCTATTGGAAATTAGTTTTTGGATTCATTTCTAGCTCTTTTATCAATTGTATTTTTCTTTTTCCTACTCTAATTCCCCTATCATTTGTGCTTTCTAATTAATATTTCCTGTACCACTCATTATTCCTGTTCTGTCTAGGGAATAAGCAACAATTAAACATCTCATTTTCTGTATCTTAATTCTTCAAACATTCCACATCTATCAAACATCATTAAAAATAATGAGTAGGCATTGTCTTTAATAATAATTTGTTTCAGGAGCAAAAGAGTTTCCCAGGTTAAAAGAAATGATTTTTAACTGCCTTGAAGACTTACTTGCATTATACAATTTGAGATGAAAATTGGGACTTTGTCTATTTGTACCCTTTCCTTTGTAGCTCTCTTTAGTCTTCTACATTTTATTCTAAAGTTAAAAATAACTTATTCACATAGTACTGGACATTATCAAAGTGCCTATTCATATGATTTACATGCCAATTTAAACAATGGAAAAAATTATAAAAGAAAGAAAATTAATTATATATATTATACCTTATGCTATTAATATATATATATATCTATATCTTATGCTATTAAATTTAAAGAGTTGAAGGGAGTTTGGATATCATTTCCAATTAAAGAATACATATTATATCATTCTTGAACCATGCAATAACTCTTCTAATTTTATGGTGATAGGCAGCAGGAGACTATTGTTGGAAATAAATTTGTAATGTGAAAAGAAGTAAGGCATAGCATTTGAATCATTTAAAAAATGTGCAGATGCATAACAACTAAATTTTTAAAATCTAAGAGCAGAGTTCACTTATCAAGTTTGATTCTAAAGTTAACAGCTACACAAAAAAGTACTTAATGGATATTTATCATTCAATCTTTTATTTCAAATTCTTAGTGTCCATCAAGGCATGCTAAATTATAAAATGATTAACAATATGACAGTGTATGAACCACAGCCAGGATGACCTGATTTCAAACTCCTAACCTTGATACATTCTTATTGTGGAACCAATGATTTCTTCGGTATACGAAAATAATAGATGAAGAGACTTGCTCTTGCAGCAGAGGTCAGTGTCTTTTGCAGTTTATAATCTCAGAAAGTTACCTAGAACACTGAGAGATAAAATGATTTCTTCTGGGTCAAAAAGATAGTCTGTGTCAAGAGCCAGTGCATTAACATAGGTCTTCTTGGCTCTAAAGCTAACTTCTTAGCCAATATCACACACTGTAATTTTATAGTGAGAATTTATTATAAAGGAGGGAAAGTCAGAAGTGTGTGCTACAATCTAGCTCCATCGGTAACCTGTCCTATTTCCTAACCAACTGAGGTTTCAAGCATACAGCAGTTTTTTGTTTGTTTTTCTTTTGCAATTTGAGAGATGAGAGAATTGAAGGACACAATGAATGCTTGTTCAATTCAGGAAAGAAAAAAATCAAAGAGGGGAAACATTGTTTTCCTGTGGTTTTTACCATGCAAAAATAAAAGGCAATTCCTACCTTCTCCTCTTCTTAAACAGACTTCTGAAAAGAATAGTTCAGCAACTGTATCCTTTTGATTTCTTTATCCTTCTGTTTTCATTTTTAGTAAGAAGTATTTGAAAAAGAATTCCGGACTTTAAGCCCCAAGACCTGAGCTCTAATCCCCATTTTGTCACTGACTAGCCTTGACTTTACACAAGTCAATGTCCCTTTATGGGCTTTGAGTTTCTTTATTGTTATTATTTATATTAAGGGATTAGATAAGATCAATGCTAGTTTTAAAAGCATATTATAAAGTGATTCCATATTCCAGATTCTTTCAGGGAAAAGAAGCAATATAAATTGGAAAGTCCAAGGTATAGTCTGATATTCAATTGATCACTTGGTTTATATTGATTGTTACTTGTTTCTTTTGTTTTGTTTCATTTTCACCAAGACAGAAATTAATGGAATTAGTGGAAAATAGAGGGGGAATTTCGTTTGAGTAAATGGGCTTATAGGAAAGGTTGGTTAGAATATAGTTTATTTAAGAGTATATAATGACCTTATTTGGATTCCCAGGGGGGGAGAATTTAATTCCTACAAAGGTATATAGCTCTCTTTTCAGAAAGATTCCTTGATATGTGAAATGGGATTGATAAAAATGATTGACTTCTTGGGTTTGTGGTTCATGTTGGTTTCACATAATTCTCATGAGTAAGCCTGCTAACCCTGATAATTTGTCAAATTTTACTTTTATTTGAAACATAGCTCAGTGGATTTTTGATTCTTTATTTCTCTGGGGTCCTGCACAATATGGCACACGTTTTATATTTCTACCCTCAAGATGTTTGGATAAGGTTTTTAAGTTAGAAGATATGGGATAGACTGTTAAGAGCACTGCCTTGGTAATCAGACAACGTGGATCCAATTCTGCCTTCTAACACAAACTGTTGATTTTAGGTAAGCCACTTAAACTCTTTGAACCTCAATTTCCCTTGAAATGTGAGTGGGTTGGACTCCTGACCTATGAAGCCCTTTTAGTTCAGGTCTAAGACACCAGAGGTCATATAGTCTAAGCCCTACATTTCAGAGATGGTGAAACTGGTTTGTCTATGGTCACAAATTATGTAAATGGAAGTCTCAAATCAAATGCAGGTATTTAGATGTTATATCTATTCTCTTTCTACTACTATACTACATAATGTTCCATCCAGTCCTAAGTCATTTATCTTTAATAATAGTGCTAGGATTCAAACAAATATCCTCTTGCTCCAAATTCTCTGCTTTTACCTGAATATCACATTGGTTTGATAACTGATTTCTCCGACTATTTAACCTCTCTAACTTTCTTTGCACTATCATGCATGAGTTTAGAAATGGAGACGGCAGGGAGGCTCAACTGTTACCCTCATATGCCATTAGAGATCAAAGAAGATATTTACCCAATGTCCTTAAGGATGAAAGAAAGACTTTTTTTATTTGTCAAACAGCTGGCATGCTTGTAGATTATCCAACAATAAGTGAAGAAACAAGCAGGGCTTATGTTAATTAACATGTTCCTCCCTAATTGAAAGTCTTTTTTCCCCCCCTGTTGTGGTTCAGTTCTGTGGACTCTTTATGAGCTCAATTGGTATTTTCTTAGCAAAGATATTGGAGTGGTTTCCCATTTCCTTCAGCTCATTTTACAGATGGGAAATGAAGGCTAACAGGGTTAAGTGACTTACCCAGGGTCACACAGTGAGTAAGTGTGTGAGGCCACATTTGAATTCTTGAAGATGAGTCTTCCTCACTCCAAGTTAGG
>JAQQSK010013659.1:0-11410 GCA_028658325.1 Potorous gilbertii
ACTCCCCTCTCAGCCTGTCCAGACGTCTCTCTCACTGACCTGTGCATCTGTGGGTGGAGGGACCTTTGCAGCTGCCAGAGATTCTGTCCCTGAAGCCTGCTCGGATCTGCTCACTCCTCTCCATGCCACGCGGCCAGGTCAGGGGAGGGCTCCGCTCCCATCCGGTGCACGAGGGATCTTTGGGATCGGTTTTTCAGGGCTCTCTGGAATGGAAATCTCCTTCACCCCATTGCTGCGTGGCTCCACTGTTCCAGAATTTGTTGGGAGTTCTTTTTATAGATAATTATGGGCTGTGGGTTTGGAGCTAGCATATGTGAGTCTTTCTACTCCACCATCTTGGTTCCACCCCAGTCGTTTCTGATTCTTTATGACCCCATCTGGGGTTTTCTTGGCAAAGATACTGGAGTGGTTTGCCATTTTCTTCTCCAGCTCATTTTACAGGTGAGGAAACTGAAACAAATGGGTTAAGTGACTTGCCCAGGATCATCAGATAACTAGTATGTGTCTGAGGCTAAATTTGCACTCAGGAAGATGAGTCTGGAACTCTATCCACTGCATTACCTAGCTTCCCAAGAAAAATACATGTACAGTATTAAAAAGTAAATCCTTCTTGCTAAGGATACACGAGATTGAGAGACAGGATGCTGGTTGTCACCTCTTGATTTTACTGGCTAGCAACAAGACTTAGCAAGTAATAATAGTAGTATCTTTGTGATGTGTTCTGTACTTTTCTGTGATGTTTGATATGAAAGAAGTGACATTCCTACCACATAGGCTAGACCAGTTTTTCTATAAAAGGGGATAAAACTGTCTTCAAGTACCAAAGACTAGTGCATATGGAGTGGCGGGCTCCTTTGGATTGACACTTGTTTTGCTCCAGATATATCACAAATGCAGAGGCAGGAGAGCCATGCTCCATCCAAACCAATGCTGTATCTTTGCTGATTATCATTTTTATGCTATTGATATGTAAAACTTTTGTTAAGTATTATGTGGCTCAGGAGTATGTCTCTTCATTTTAATCCTAAGCCTGAACTATAAGACTGGCCTGAGTTGGGCTTGGCTAAGAGCATTGGACATTAGTTGGTGGTATGCAGCCAGAATGACTTCATGATTGAAGTGGGGTCAAGGTTATGTGGGCCTAAGGGAATTTCAGATGATTGGATGTCCTTTGTATAGGTGCTTTGTACCCTCTGGCAGGCATGCTTTTGTGAGCACTTTTGGCCACATGCTACAAAGTGGGTTCCCACTGATCCAGAAGGATTAAAAATGAAACTGCCTATGGGCATTAAACAACTGGAAACTATTATGAATGTGCTTTGGATTTTTAAGAACTGTGTTCTGAAGATGAAAGTTTTATAACCTGTCATTTGTTGAATTTGCCTAATTTTGTATTGGGGGATGACAGTAATCTTTCATATTTTGGTAAGCCTGGACTGTCCATGAAGACTGTTAGTTTAGAGATTGTCTAGGTTGTTGTTATGTCCATCTTTTGTTTTCAAAGAAGACCATGATATCAGAGAAATAATGACATGACTTGCACTTGACTTTGTTTTGAGTGAGGGTTGAGCTGTGCAGGTCACCAGCCTCACTTCTCCTCCTGAGCCATCTGAATTCAATGATGAGATATTCATCAGAATGACTGGAGATGACCCAGGATGCAACTTTGGCTTTTTAGGCTAAGGTCTTTTCACGTACTCACTTAGAGGAAGGTAATACCTATTGAGTGAATAAGCCTCTTTAAGAAATAGTCAGGGAATGGCCCCTTTAATGAGCAAAAGGAAAATAAAATTCAATCAAACTGGGAGGGAAACAGAAACTGTTACTTTGATAATCACTCTAAGCCAGCCATTGACAGGAGCTTGAGCAGGCACCTATTGTTGTCAAACCTATGGACTTCAGAGTGCTTTAGGTTTAAGGTTATGGAAAGAAAAGGAAGGAAGGAAAAAAGAGGAGGAAGAGAGGGAGAGAGGGAGGAAGGAAGGAAGGAAGGACATTTAGCCAGTAAACCTCAAAAGCAGAGGAGAGGGAGGACAGAAGGGAGAGGATGAGCTGGGTTACCCAGCTAGCTGGGTCCCCACTCAGGCAGCTTGGTCTACTCACAGGTTATGTTCATCTTTTGTTTTTAAAGAGGACCATGATATCAGAGAAGTGATGATGTGACTTGCACTTGACTTTGTTTTGAGTGAGGGAGGGTGGTGCAAGGTTAATAGTCTCACTTTTCCCTCCAAGCACGTGGCTGGCCATGTTAGCCCTTGGCTTACTGTAACCTGAAATTGATAAAGTCCCTAATGTAATGCTAACGAGTTAAAGATCTTCCCTACCCATTAATGGGCCTGCCCATTAGGAGAAGCTTGATTAAGGGAGATTTTTTTGTTGGAAGATCCATACCTTTTGTTAATTTCTAATGAGGCACTGGTTCTCAAGAACTGTGATTCCCCCTGACTCTATACTCTGAGGGGAGGTTTTACTTTGAAAGTGTTTGTTTGGCCCCAGATATTGGTGCTTCTCTTTCTAGTAACTATGTATGTAATGCTCAGACAGTTGGATCTGTCTGTAGATCAGTGATGTATGTATTGCTTATGATCAGACAGTTAGAAGTCCTTTCTGTTGATTTTTATTTCTCTATATTTTCTCTGAAGTTCAGGGTGCTGATTTTTCTTCTGAATTAAGCAAAAGGATATATGTGCTTAATTAAAGTAGAGTGTTGATCCTTTCTTTTCAGAAAAGCAGATCAAAGAACTTGTACAACAGAAACCTCTTGTGTATGTCATGGTCCTTGCTGTTACAACTGCTGAAAGTACACTATGCAGTACAACCCATCAAGGGCCTCTGTGACATCTACTAAGGTCCTTGACCCATAGGCTAGGCTAGAGTTTTCCGTAAAATGTGATAAAATTGCCTTTGAGATTTGATTGGTCAAAGAGACTAAAGTTTGAACTGTTGATGCAACTTTCTTATGGACTTAGGGCAAAAGCCCAGAGTATGAAGAGTTGTGAAGTACTCTGGCTGGGCCAACTTTGATGACCAAGAATACCCCCATGACAAATGTGAATGTCAGGTTGCTGTGACCAACTAAATGAACTTTATATATGTGCTGCATACCTTTTATTAAATGTTAGATTGTTTCCAAGTCTTTCATTGCATTGCATCCCTAAGCCTGACCCTCTCATTTGGCTGAAGTCATGGGAGTATAGGTTTAGGAATGGGAAGATGCTTAGAAGCCATTGAATACTGTCAAACCTGTTGTTTTACCCATGAGGAAACTGACAGAGGCAAAAAGAGATGAAGTCATTTGCCCAGTGTCATATAGCTGGTAGGTGTCCATATGAGGGTGTTAGCTCAGGTCATCATCTCTCCAAGTCCAAGGCCTTCTCTTCTCTGTGCCCTTCCATGTCCCAATCCTGTCCTAGAATATTGAGAAGTCTAATACCTCAGCACCAAAACTCATGCCAAGCCATGCAAAGATATGGATTCTCATGGCAGACCCCTGCAGAAAAAAACCTTCAACTATTTCTCATCTGCAAGGTAAAAACACTGTCTGCTTCTACAAATTTTCAAGATTCCGGTTCAGAGATGTTTTTTAGTCCTTGTAATGTTCTCTTTGTCATCTAATTTTCTAGCCACCTACTTCTAGCTATTAATAATAGAATGCATAATATCCAGATGAGTGTATGTACCAGTCTTTATTTTGTATGGACAATAATAGACATTACTCATACATAATAATAGAGGACCATACCTCTAAGAGAGACTGATTTATTTTTATTTATGACACCATAAGTTTACCAGTTGTCTATGCAGTAGGAAAATATTAAATTTTATTGCACGATTATAAATTATTTTATGAGGTATTGAATACTTTGGACACACTTCAATGTAAGTGAAGGAAATAAATATTATTTCTGTAAGTGATACAGAGGAAACATTTAAATGTTGAGTAAAGCCTTGGAATTTTATGTTCACAACTTTGTCAAAAAGATTTTATCTTCCCAGCAGCATCATGTTATCAAAGATGTGAACCTTAAATCAACAGCTGTTACACCTCAAGCAAGTTATGAATTTCTCCTGATTTATGGCAATCGTTTGTTTTATTCCTTCTCTCAGTCATGCAGAGAAGTAAAGGTTATTTTCATGCACAAGCTAACCATGTCATATCTTAAGGTTTTACATAATCCACATTTCATACCTTCCTAAATTAAATTCCTATAGAAACAAGCACAATTGCAATGTTGCTTTTGATTAATCTTCCAAATATTGTCAGCAAGGAAAAAGTGAGAGACAAATATTTATATACAAACAAAAAAATAACAAACCTGAACATAGCAGTCCTCATTTTTACGGTTTCCCATGATTTGTGTAATGGCAAAGGATCAGGATATTATGGAAATGGAAATTAAAGAGATTTGTAACAGCACAGGGGAGAAATAGAAGGGCTTTATTTTTCCTTGGTTTTGGTTGAACTGATAAAAATCAAAAGTCTTTGAAGTATTTAGTTGAAATACTTTTATTCAAGTTAGTCCAAGTAGTTCAGAGGAACTCACCTTTGGCAAATTTAGGTAAATAATGTTTTAAAGGTATAAATCATTGATGGATATGAGAAGTTGAAAGAGTGTCATGCTCCTAACCCCAAACAGGATAAATATAAGTTCAGATTGTGGTATCTCTGCATGGCTAAGTGTCCTCACCCAGAAGGGACCAAGATATAGGAACTCAAAATTGATAATGGCACCATTACAAGAAAAGTTTGAAGCCACACTTCTTTTAGGAGTGATTATGGATCTCATTTAAGAGCTTCTGTAATATTCCATGGTGTGATGCAATCAACACAATATTCATTTCAAACAAGAGCATCTAGAGAATCCCATCATTCTCTAAATAATTTCTCTTTGACCTGGATTTAATATTGGATCTCCACTATGACAGTGGTGAACCCTTTGGGTAGCATGATTACATGTTCTATCTCTTGCTTGATGTTAATGATCAGAAGCTTGTGAGGGTAACTCATCTGGATATTACGCATTCTATTATTACCAGCTAGAAGTAGGTGGCTGGAAAATTAGATGACAAAGAGAACATTCCACTGACTGAAAAACACCTCTGAACTGGAATCTTAACAATTTGCAGAAGTAGAGAAATGTTTTTAAAGTGTAGGTGAGAAATGATCAAAAGTTTTTATTCAACCAGGGTCTCTTGTGAGAATACATATATCACAGGGTTAATAAGGTTAAGTATTCTGATGGGTAATGGATGGAGAGCCTGTGTGTTTCACTTTTATCCTTGAAATACTAAGAGAAAGGGATGAGAGCCCCTACTATGTTAGGTGGACATTCTATGGTGAATTATGGGAGACCATGGACAGGAGTTGCACAGGATGGAGAGGCAAGGATGGGTTGCATTAACATTGTTGTTTTCCACCTAGTCAAAAGAAACAGTTACCTCAATAAGATCATAAATCTATTCTTCTACTGAATATTTTTTTCTTGAGGAATTTGGGGTTAAGTGATTTGCCCAGTTTCATACAGCTAGTAAACATGGGCCCCATATTTGAACTCAGGTTTTCCTGACTTCAGGGGTGATGCTATATCCACTGAGCCACCTAGCTGCCTCTCTTGTATTGAATGTTAAGGTTGAAGCACCCGCATCCTCAAAACATTTAGTGCAAAGTCCTAGAATGTCAGACTTTTCCATGTTAAAATGTAAGTCTAGTACAGTGTCTTTTATGTGCTTTGATAAATTTAGGGAGTTCTGAGTTAAGTCCTTCTTCCAATGTAGATGATCTAGCACCTTCTCTGCAACTGACAGTCTTAGAGAGTAGCCTCAGAGTTTTAAATGACTTGCCCAGCATTTTATAGCTGTTATATAAGAGAAGGTGGGATATGAATGTAGGTCTTCATGGCTCTAAGACTAGGTCTCTATCTATTACATCACATTGCCCCTTGTCTGCCACATATTAAGTGCTTAATAAATGTTTATTGAATGAGTTAATGAAGTTCCCAGACAAAGAAATTCCAACTACCAACATTTGATGGATGCTTTATATTCTCATTTCCCCCAAGGATGAATCTCCAAAGTGCTTTTCAACCCTGCAGTTCCATGATTCACTGGTAGTTACAAAGTGACAGTATAAAAGATTGACAGTTTAAATGTTTATACCTGCCTAACAATAGAAAACTCTAAGTTATGATGTAGAGAACTACTTGTCTGTGATCAGGGTTCTTTACTTTTTTCATGTCCTGGACCCTCTTGACAATTTGGTGAAGCCTATGAACACGTTCTCAGAATACTGTTTTAAAGTACATAAATAAAATACATAGGATTACAAAGGAAATGAAATTACGTTGTTCAGTTGTGTGCAATTGACTGTGGCATCACTTGAGGTTTTCCTGGCAGAGATACTGGAGTGGTTTCCCATTTCCTTCTCTAGCTCATTTTATAGATGGGGAAACTGAGGTAAAGAGGGTTAAATGACTTTCCCAGGGTCACACAGCTAATAAGTGAGTGAGACCAGATTTGAATTCATGATGATGAGTCTTCCTGATTCTAAGCCCAATGCTCTATCCATTGTGCCACTCAGATACCCCTAAATGAATTAAATTAAAATACAATTATCAGAATAGGTTTTTTTCCTAAAAGTCCATGGACACCCAATTAACACCCCTTGCAATCTAGAAGCTGTCAGAGATAGGATCACCATGTATCAGCAGTGTCACAGAAGTGATTCCTGCATCAAGCTAGGGTCTGGATGAGTTGACCTTTATGCTTCCTTCTAACTGCAAGATTACAAAATAACAATCACTAACATTTATATAGTGCTTTACATTTTGCAAAGCATTTTCCATGTTTAATGTTATTTGATTTTCATAACAGTCCAACCATTTTATAGGTGAGGAAATAAGCTAAGAGAGATTAAGGGACATACTCAGAGTCACACAACTAGTTTCTAAGGCAGGATTTGAATTCAGGTCTTCCTGATTCCAGTGATCTATCCCCTGCAAAACTAGCTACATCTTATAAGTATCTTCTGTGTTTTTGTGAGTATGAATCTGTGATATTATTCGTGTGAGGAATTCTCAGTGCAGAGACTACCTCTGTCAATGCAAGTTGGCAATGTCTGTGTAATTTATAGTCTTGGAGATTTGCTTGGGTGCACTTAGTGTTTAAACATTTTGCTCCTGGAAATGCAAACAGTATGTGTTTAATTAGGACTTGCACTCAGGTCTTCTTGCCTCTTATTTGTTATTCCAGGCTTCATTTCATTTTGTGGGAAGTTATTTGGCAGTTTGCAACCTTTCTAGGGGTAACTACCACATTCTAGGGTCTTCACTTGCCCTCGAAGCAGGGAAATTTTTTTCCAGTAGCAGCAGTAGCAGCCAGGGGAGCATGCAGCTAGGAATGGGCATTGGTGTTATACTGATGTAGTCAAAATGGCAAGTTCTGGGACCCGTAGCCTATTTGCAAAATTAGGAAAACAAACATTTTAAAGTCTGATGCTTTCAAAATTATAGTGGAAAGATGTGACCTATGGTATAGATAAAAAAGGACAGTCTCATTCTGTACATAAAATCAATTTTTTAATTCTCAGCTTAATTTCCATTTCTTCTGCAAAGTTTTTTGTAATTCTCCCAGCTAGAGGTGAACTTTTTACTTATTTAGTTTCATAACAGTTTCCATTACTTGTAGAAATGAATTCAAATCCGGCTTCAGATACTAACTAGCTGTGTGACCCTAGGCAAGTCAATTAACCTCTTGTTGTCTGTTTCATTATTAAGACAGGGATAATTAGCACTACTAAGGGTGGTTGAGAGATTTGAAGAGTGCTTAGGACAGTATCTGGCACATAGTAGGTTCTATATTAGTTAGTTATTATTGTACATTAGTTATTATTGAATGCACATCCTAAATTAGATTTTATCTGTTAATCTCTCATCTCATTTCTAGATTACTGAAATAGCTATCTAGTTGGTCTTCCTACCTCCCATTCCAATCTATCCTTCATTCATCTTCCAAAGACTTTCATAAATGTTTATTGAATGGATGAATAAGTCTGCCATGACTCTTGAACATATGTTTTTACACTAGAGAAATAACCTGGGGCTTCAGGTCTCTTTTTGTCTGTTTATTATATATTAGGAAGCTCAAACGATGACCAGAAGGAAGAAGTCTGTGCAGGTTTCAGTTCTTGGTCGGGATGTTGTGCTCCAGCCAGTCCCTTCAACCATTTCTGGAAGAAGATAGAGCTGCAGGGGTTGCTACTGCTGCCAATCTGGAGGGGCTGATATTAAGACCCACCCTCTGCCTTAGTCTCTGGCTTCTGTCTCAGCATCCTGGTGATTCAGTGTAGGCTCTTGTCCTTCTGCTTACATATTCCCAATTGGGGATTGATTCCATCTCTTGCTATGTTCCTGACTGACTCCAGGGTATTGTTGGAGATCACACTGGTTCTTAAGTGTTGAGTTGCCTTCTGCTGTGGCTCCTGGTTCTCTACTGAATGAATGGTTGATTCCTCTCTTCCTGTCTGTCTTTGTTCCATTTCTCTGTTGGCAGCCCAGGGTATGAATCTGGCTTCATGCCTCTGTTACTAGAGATTGTGCTGGCTTGTGACCCTCCTGTCTAAAGTAGTAGCTTCAGGACCATCTGCAGGAGCCCACATTGACTTCCCTGGTTCACTGCTTCCTTCATCCTATGCCAATTTGTGGCCCATTTGCTAGAGTTTTCCTAATCCTTGGCATAATCTAGCTCCTAGCCTCTGCTTTTCTGTTATTTACCTGAGTTCATGGTTTCTCTGGTTTAACTACTCTACCAGCCTCTACTGGCTTTAGGCTTAGTTTACTTTTGTGCCACTCTAGACTTGATGAATTTTTGTCTCTTTCTCTTCAGTTTTCTGCATTATTGGTCTGTCTGCAACCATTTGCAGATGCTCACAAGTATCCTTTTGGGAGATCTGGGCTTTTCTATGACACTTTTTGTCACCATCCTAACCCAAAGTCTCCAATTCATTCTTTTAATCCTACAACAATCCAATGAGATAGGTTGCACAGTTATTACTATTCCAGTTATATAGATAAGGAAACCTAGACTCAGAGAAGCTAAGTGACTTGTCCAGGTTGGACATGTATCAAGTGGGACAGATAAGACTGGACACAGAAATCCTCACTCTACATCAGTGCTTTTTCTGCCACACCACACCTGGCTCATTTGCCTGCTGGGGGCTCAGGAACCTCACATATCCTGAATCTCATGGATGACCATGTACAATCAAGCACTTGTATCAGTGAAGCTAAAGCTTAATTATGTCTTTATACAGCTATTGAAAGATGAAAGATGATATAAATTCTTCCCTAGTGCCATACTGTGCTCATACTGGGCTGAAGAAGCCTAGATAGGCTTGGAAAATAAATCTTTAATTAAAAATGTGTATTTATTCCACAATTATTGGTTCAATCATCACAAACCTCACTGAAGCAAGATCACCCAATGGCATTATGCTATAATTCCTCTGGGCTCAAGGACTGTGATTTCTTACTTGCTTTTCATCTGGGAGAATCTACAATGCATAGATTACATTTTGGAGGTGTCAAGTTTCAGCCCTTATTTATGTCAGCTGTATTATTGACGGATGAAGTCTGGGCATACTTTATTTCCTTTAAAATATCTTAAAGTGGTTGCTTTTGTGTCTTACATTTTTGACAAGTGCTTTTTTTTGTGCTGAAATCACATTATGTCACAGCACAGATAACTGACTGGCTAGCATAAGCAGGATTTTCTAACCTAAAGTAACTTCTTTTAAAAGTTAGCTTTGCTTCAGTTGATACCATACATTCTGGTATGATCTCTTGAATGTAGCTTGAACGCTTAGGCAATGGGTTAATGTACCAGGGAGTGTGAGTTAAGTATTTGTGGGCTAAAGTAACAATAATGGCCATACCTATGGAAAAATTCATGCTTGTTAATGTTTGAGAAAGTTAGCACCTTGCATCTTAAAACAATGACATCAAAATAGAACTGGCATAGTGGTGAATGCCTAATCTTTGCTACTGTAGGGAGCTGAGGTCACTTGACTGGTTGAGTTAAGGACTTCTGAGTTGCAATAGGATTCAAGCTGATAGAATATCTTCATTAAATCCAGCATTCGTATGAGCTCTCAAGAGCATAGAGTTATCATTCTGCCTAAGAAAGTCCAGGTAGAAAAAATGAATTCAGGTTAAAACTCCCATGCTGATCAGTATTTGGATTCGCCTCTCAGTGGCAGTTGCATTTCCAACCTGTGCAAAACAGGGAGATCTAGTCTCAAAACCAACAGCAAAAATCAAACCAAAACAAAAAACCCCCACAGATGTCCCTCACACTTAGATTCCTCTCTCTGAAAACTTTCCTTGGTCTGGTTTAGGTGCCTCAAGACAATTTTCTTTTTTCTTTCCTTTTTCTTTTTTAAAGGAAGACCTTCCTTCTTCTAAAGTGTTCTAGTTCTGGCTACCTCTCTCTGCACCATTTCATATCAGTTTCTCTGGAAACTATCCCCTTCATCATTTCTTATAGCACAATGGTATTCTGTTATACTCATAAATCATAACTTGTTCAACATTTTCCAGTTGATGGGTACTCCCTCAGTTTCAATTCTTAGCTTCTGCAAAAAGAGCCATTATATTTTTGTGCATATGGGTCTTTTCCCTCATTCTTTTACTTTCTTGAAGTGTGGAGCTAGTCATTCTATTGCTAGGTTAAAAATTATGCATGATTGAGTATCGTTTAGGTAATAGTTCCAAGGGGGTATCTAGCTGCACAGTGGATAGAATGCCAGGCCTGAAGTCTTTGAATTCATCTTTCTGAGTTCAAATCTGACCTCAGACACTTAATAGCTGCGTGATCCTGGGTAACTCACTTCCCCTTGTTTGCCTCAGTTTCCCCATCTGTAAAATTGGTTGGAGGAGGCAATGGCAAACTACTTCAGTATCTTTGCCAAGAAAACCCCAACTGAGGTTGCAAAGAGCCAGGCATAACTGAAGTGACTCAACAACAAAAATAGTTACAAAATATTTTCCAGAATGCCTGGACCAATTCAGGGTTCATCAAGAGCACATTAATATACCTGTTCACCCAAAGCTCCGACAGCATTTCTCTTTTCTTTTTTTGGTCAGCATTGCCAATCTGATGGATGTGAGATAAAATCTGTTTCTATTCATATTTTTCTCATTTTAGAATATTTTCCCATATGGCTATTGATGGCTGGGATTTCTCCTTTTGAAAATTGTCTGTCCATATCTTTTGATTATTGACCACTTAAAGAATGGATCTTATTTTTCTATAAATTTGAATCAGTTCCCTACATATTTTATTTTTTTATAAATTTATTTAACTTTTTACATTCATTTTCACAAGATTTTGGGTTCCAAAATTTTCTCCCCATTTG
>JAQQSK010013660.1:0-11410 GCA_028658325.1 Potorous gilbertii
TTTTTCCTATGGAGTTCATTAATGACTTGTTCAATTTTGTTTTTTTCTTAGTTGGGTTTATTTAAGTGTTTTACTTTCTCTTCTGTTAATCTCAACAATTCATGGTTTTTTTTTAATATTCATCCATTTTACTTAGATTGTCAAATTTATGGACATACAGTTGGTCAAATAATTTCTAATTATTGTTTTAATTTTCTCTTCATTGGATGTGGGTTGACACATAATTGACATTACATTTTTGATATTGGTAATTTGATTTTATTTTTTCTTCTTTTTAAATAAAATTGACCAAAGGTTCATCAATTATTTTGTTTCTTTTTTCATAAAACCCACTCTTAGTTTTGTTTACTAGTTCAAAAATTTTCTTAATTTAAATTTTATTAATCTTTCCTTCGGTTTTCAGTATTTCTAATTTGGTATTTAATGGAGGATTTCCAATTGCTACTTTTTCTAGCTTTTTCAGTTGCATGGTCAATTCACTGATATTTTCTTTCTCTATTTTATTCATGTAAGCATGCAATGATATAAAATTTGCCCTAAGAACTGTTTTCGCAGCATCTCATAAGTATTGCATTGTTATTGTCATTCTCTTGAACAAAATTGTTGATTGTTTCCTATGATTTGTTGTTTAACTCACTCATTCTTTAGGATTAAATTTTAGTTTCCAATTAATTTTTTGTTCTATCTTCCTATGGTCCTTTATTACACATATTTTTTCATTGCATCAAGATCTTAAAAGGATGCATGAACTATTTCTGCCTTTCCACAGTGGATTGTGAGATATTCATGCCATAGTATATGGTCAGTTTTTGTGTATGTACCATGTACTGCTGAGTGTAAGGTGTGTTCTTTTCTATCCCCATTCAATTTTCTCCAGAGGTCTTTCATATCTACCTTACCCAGAATTCTATTCAACTCCATAACTTTTTTCTTTTTTCTTTTGAGGTTAGACTTATTAATCTCAGAGAGGGGGAGGTTGAGGTCCCCCGCTAGTATAGTTTTACTGTCTATTTCTTCCTATAACTCCCTCAACAAGTCTTCTAAGAATTTGAATGCTACACCACTTGGTGCATATATGTTCAGTAATGATATTATTTCCTTTTCTATGGTGCCCTTTTTCAGGATATAGTTTCCTTCCATATCTCTTTTGATTTGATTTATTTCTGCTTTAGTTTTTTTCTGAGATTAAGATTGCAACCCCTGCTTTTTTTTTACATCTGCTGAAGCATAATATATTTTGCTTCATCTTTTTACCTTTACCCTGTGTGTATTTCTCTGTTTCAAATGTGTTTCTTCAAACAATATATTGAAAGATTATGGTATTTAATCCATTCTGCTGTCTGCCTCCATTTTATGGGAGAATTCATCCCATTCATATTCACAGCTGGGTTTACTATCTGTGTCTTTCCCTCCATCCTATTCCCAACCCCCACTGATGCTTTTATTTCTCCATTCTCCCTTTCCCTCCTCAACAGAGTTTTACTTTTGACCACTGACTCCTTCAGTCTTCCCTCTCTTCTATCAACCTCCCTGCCTTTTATTGCCCTCTTGTCTTACTACTTCTTCCCTCCCTTTTAACACCCCCACCTCTTCTTTCTCCTGTCCCCTCCTACTACCTTTTGGGCAGGTTAGAGTTCTATACTTAACTGTGTATTTTGTTCACTCCTTGAACCAAATCTGATGAAAATAAAGCTCAAACAATGCTCATCTTCCTCCCCTCTTTCTCTCTACTGGAACATAATTTTGTCCCTCTTCCTGTGATGTAATTTACCATTTTCTGCCTCCTCCTTTCCATGTCTACTGTTATAATCCCTCTGCACCCTTATATTGCATTTTTATCATCACATCATTTACTTTATACCTGCTCCCTCTATCTATGTATATTCCTTTTGTATATCGTGATAAACATTCAGTTCTTGAGATTAACAAGCATCATCTTCCCTTATAGTGATCTAAACAGTATGCCTATACTGAATAACAAGTTTTTTTCACCTGTTTACCTTCTTATGCCTCTCTTGAGACTTGTGTTTGAAGATCGAATTTTCTATTGAGCTCTGGCCTTTTCATCAGGAAGATCTGGAAATCCCTTATTTGTTGAATGTCTATCTCCTTGTCTGAAATATTGCGCTCAACTTTGCTGGGTAAGTGATCCTTGGCTGTTGTCCCAGCTCCTTTGACTTACAGAATATCATAATCTGATTCCTTTAATCTTTTAATGTAGAAACTGTAAGATCCTGTGTGATCGTGAGTGTAGCTTCTCAATATTCAGATGATTTCTTTCTAGCTGCCTGTGGTATTTTTCTCTTTCAATTGATAATTCTGGAATTGGGCAATGGTGTTTCTTGGTGTTTTTAGTTTGAGATCACTTTTGAGAGGTGAATAGTGGATTCTTCCAATGACTATTTTGCCTCTGGATCTAGCACTTCTGGGCAGCTTTCCTTGATGATTTCTTGGGAGATATTGTTCAGACGCTTTTCTTCATCATGGCTTTCTGGTAGACCAATAATTATTAGATTTTCTCTCCTGGATCTATTTTCCATGCCAGTTGCATTTCCAATTAGATATTTTACATTTTCTTCTATCTTTTCATTCTTTAAATTTTGTTTGACTGATTATTAATGTCTCATAGAGTCTTTATTTTCTACTTGTCCAATTCTAATTGTTTTGTGAAGTTAACTTTTGCATCTCCTTTTCCATCTGTCAAATTATTTCTTTGAAGGAGTTGTTTTCTCCAGTTATTTTTTGTACTTCCTTTTCTGTTTGTCCAATTTTCCTTTGAAAGGAGCTGTTCTCTTCAGTGAATTCTTTTTTTTTCATATTTTTAAAATCACTGGCCATTTTTTCTTCTGTTTCTCTATTTTGACTTTCAAAATCCTTCTTCAGCTCTTCCAAGAGTGTCCTTTTTGCTTGCGACCAGTTTATACTCCCTTCTGAAGTTTCACATGGGAGTACATTCTCCATCCTGGCTGAGCTAGTGTCTTCCCTATTCCTCTGGGGTGCTGAGGCATGCCTAGGATCCTGGTGTTGACAGTTGTGATCTCTAGCTCCTTGGGACTCAGGATCTCTTCCCGGTTTGCTGAGGTGGGGCTGTCTGAGACAGCTCTGGTCTTGCACTTTTCTCCTTCAGTCACAGCAAGAGGTACCCTCCCTAGAGATTTTCCTAGCCTCACATGATAAGAGACTGTTTGCCCCTTCTGCTGATTCCACTGTTCCAGGATTTTTCTGAGGAAACATTTCATGAGTCTTTCAAGATCAACAAGGGTTGGGGGAGAGCACTTACTGATCACTCTGCCATATTGTTCAGAGAAATTCAAGTTGGTAACTTATCAACATTTAATCTGTGGGTTGATAGTCTCAGGAGCAGATGCTGAAGATACCTAGGACTCTGAGGCTCTCACTTGCTCAGTTCTGCTAGACTCCCATCTGGGGCTGATATGCCTGAGATTCTGCAGCGTGGCTAGTGCCTCAGACTGCCTGACCCTGCTGAGGGGAGGTGGGGGGGTGGACATTGGTGCAGCCTGTGCACTGTGCACTGTGTGCTCCTCTATTCCCACACAAAGGTTCCTTCTCATCAACCTTCCCTGTCCTGAACTGTGAATCTGCTGCAATCTGTCTCCTATTGGATTCTGCACCTCCAAAATCCAGTCAGATTCTGTTTTCAGAGGTATCTGAAGGAGTTTGTCTAAGAGCTTAGGTAAGTAGTTGCTCTCATTCTGCCATCTTGGCTCCTGCCTCTGTCCCACATTTCTTTTGCTAAGAACTTGAGGCCACTTTACTGCGTTGTGTGTTGTGACCTCTGGTTCTTTCAGCTAGAAGCTAGAATACTGCAGCTTACCTAGTGCTGATATGGCTGTTGTGTGCCAAGGCCAAGGCCAGGTCAAGTCTTTCTGAATTTCCTCAGGGTTAAGCTGAAGCTTAGTGTGAGGTGTGGTCTGGCCACATGAAGTCTCTTCCCCTATGCACAGACAGGCTCAGTGGTTGTTGAATCCCCAGCTATGTTGGTGTTTACTTATCCAGTGCCTCTAGCTGTGCTATGGCATGCCTGAGGTCTTAGTGTTGCCACTTATGGGCTTTACCACAACTGAGTCTCAGGATCTCTTCTTGGATCACTGAGGTGGGGCTGTCTGGGACACCACTGGTTCTGCAGTGGCCTCCTTCAGCCACAGCAAGAGGGACTCTTCTCAATGATCTCCCCAGGCTCCTGAGCTGAGAGACCACTGTTCCCCTTTTACTGAGTTCACTATTCCAGGATTTTTTTCTGGGGAAATATTCTCTGGGTTTTTCAAGGTCAACAAGGAGAGGGTGAGAGCACTTACAGTACATTCCACTGTCTTGACTCCCAGAAGTTCAAGTGGGATGACAGCCTCAGAAGTGGCTGCTGCTATTACCTAGGGTCCTGCTCTTCTATCTCACTCAGTTCCACTGGACTCGTGTCCTAGGCTGATATGTTTGAGAATCTGCACTTCAGCTTCCCCAGGACCATTCCCACGTCACTCCACTCTGGCTGAGACTATGCTGATGCAGACTGTCAGAAATGTAATTTTCCGTGGTGGTTCAATCATTTAGTAGACATGTAACCATAGAAAGCTCTGATAAGTTCACTAAGCATTAGTTTTCTCATCTGCAAATTGGGAATAATGCTACAGGGTCATTCAAATTGTTGTCATGAGCCAAGTGTTTCGTAAACTTTAAAGCATTATAAAAATATGTAGTTTTTATCAAACAATTCTTCTCAATAGTTTAAAGAGTTCATTATATATCCATCCACTGCGAATAAAATACTTTGTGGAATACTAGTGTAAATTCTAAGTAATAAAATATATGATCCCTACCTCTAAAGAGCTTACAGCTTAATAGGAATATGATGCATTCATAACTACTAACCCTATGATTTCCATGATGAGTAAATGAATGATTCAATGAATGAATGAATCAATGAAAAAACATTTCTTAAATACTTCCTGTGTACAAAACACTGTACCAGGGATACAAATTGAAAAGTGAAACATTCTCTCCTCTCAACAAGCTTATGTTTAAGCAGGAAGAGATAACACACAAGAGCTTTTAATTGAAAGTAAGATGTGAAGTCCCTGAAGTTGTTAGGACAACAGCAAATAAAATGGTTAATTGTCTTCTTTAATATCATTTACAATGATAAAAGCCAAATTCATTTCAAATGTTGAACTATTTGACAATGCTAAGGGATTTGGTGACAACAACTTTCTTCCCCAGATCTTCTGTTAGCAGTACCTCCTGGGAAAGCAGGAATGGGGGAGGGTTTAAGCACCTACTAAAGCAGCAGAAAGGTTCCTGTCTTCATAAAACCAGATGCCCCAGATCATAGATGCAAATGAATCATTTTTGGGAATGTTGCTTAATTGGGAGGGTCAAGGAATCCTTGTTGGTTTTGTTAACACAGCAAGCATTTACACAGTGCTTGATGGCCTTGTGGAGAAATACTTTGGATGAAGTATTCAAGTTGAAAAAACAGGTCTAACTATACATTGAGTTAGTTCATAATTGATATGTAGATAGGAAATAAATATCAAAGTTACATTTTTTACATATTATCTAACATATTTGACACGTCCGACATAAGATATTTATTTGAAAAAATATTTCTGTGATAATTATTAAACTTTGCCATTAAAAACAAAGCAGACATATTTTCATAAAATCTCTGTCTCTCTGTCTCTCTGCCTCACACACACATACACACACATATAAATATATGTGTGGGAAATTTTGAGGAAATTTCCATAAAGATTTACAATAAATTAGTTGTTATTTGCATAGTAAAAAAAATCTATCATTAACTATCTTTGACTAATATGTTTCTAAATGCTCTAAATCACTATTGATTATAGAGGTGCAAATCAAAACAACTCTGAGGAACCACATCACACCTATCAGATTGACTAACATGACAAAACAGGTAAATGATATATATTGGAGAAGATGTGGAAGTTGCAACACTAATTCATTGTTAGTGGAGCTCTAAGGTGATCCAGCCATTCTGGAGAGCAATTTAGAACTATTCTCAAAGGGCTACAAAAATATGCCTCTCCTCTGACCTAGCATCATCACTTCTAGGACTGTATCCCAAAGAGATCATAAAAATGGGAAAAAGGATCCAGATGTACAAAAATATTTATTTGTTGTGACCAAGAACTGGAAATCAAGGGAATGCCCATCAGTTAGGGAATGGCTGAACGAGTTGTGGCATATAATTGTAATGGAATACTATTTTGCTATAAGAAATGATGAACAGGTGGACTTCAGAAAAACCATATGAACTGATGCTGAATGAAATGAGCAGAAACCAGGAGAACCTTATACACAGTGACAGCTGCAGTGTGTGAGGACTATTTCTGATAGATTTATCCCTTCACAGCTATGCAAGGAATTAAAACATTTCCAAAGGACTCTGAACACAAAATGCCATCCACATTCAGAGAAAGAACTGTGGAATCAGAACTCAGAGTGAAACAGACTATTTTCTCTTGTGTTGTGCTTTGTTTTGTTTTGATTTTTCTCATGGCTTCTCCCATTCATTTCAATTCTTCTGTGCAAGATGACAAATGTGTTTAATAAGAATGTATGTATAGAACCCATTTAAGGTTGCATGCAGTCTTAGGAAGGGAAGAGGGAGGAAAGGGAAAAAAATTTAAAACTTATGGAAGGGATTGTTGAAAACTAAAAACAAATAAATTTAGTTTTTAAATAAGGAAATTACGTTTTCTTATTCAGTTCTATCACTTTGCTATGCCATGTTATTTCTCAAGATATCCACATCTTTCAGAAGGAAAACTCTGCATCAATTTCTCTGTAAGGATGGATATTAACTTTGGTGTTTTGGTGATTTGAAAAGACATTGCAAAATAACCAAGAGAAAGCTATGCACATATAATTATTGATATATTCTTGTAGATCTTTGCCACTTTTGTTTTCAAACATGGATTTTGCAAAGTATGCCTAGATTCTATTTTCCCCCTCCTGGCCAGTTTCTTTTTTCAGCATGAACAAGAACTTTTCTTGATGTCAGAAATAGAAACAAATCACTTGCAGAGATGAAATATAATTTTCACCTGTTCAAAACTGACTCTCCACAGTGTAAGAGGGGAAAACATAATTACAGTGAACATAATATTTTGTTTTCTTCTCAAAATCGAAGGAAAAACATACACACAACAAAGTATGCTACTATATTGGGCAAGTTTTATCAATAATCTCTTTTAAAAACTAATCTACACACTCTGATAGTTTTATATATGATTTAATGAAACAAAAATGAGAAATTGGCAATCACATCCAGAACATAGTATAGATTGAGAGTCTGTTACCCTAAGGCTTTTGTGCTGCCAGTGTTACAAAGATTCTGTAATCTTGTTGTTCCCTTAAAATATGCAGATCGCAACCCATCTATGCCTGTCTGCTCTGTGAACTTGTGAAACTTTGATATATAAAATACTCTCTGTGTTATAGGGAGTCCATGGAACATGCTACAGGCCTCCTTCCTGTTCTTTTCACATTGCAAGGATATCAGTGGAATGTACAGGTTGTCTATCTGTCATGAAATCAACACTACATTACCTGAACTGTCCTCTTGTTTTACCCACCATCTCTTTGACGTTCTGGACTATAACTTCTTTCCTTGGCCTTCATTTCCCTATTTTACTATCTACTTCATTATAATGTAAGTCCCTTGAAGTTAGGGATTGTCTTGTTTCTGCATTTCTATGCCTAGTACTTGATTGAGTGCTTACTACTCTAGCTATCACCTAATAAATGCTTTTCATCCATTCATCCATTTACTCATTCATTAATCAGAGGTAAATGACAACAAGACAGAAAGATCAATAAGCACCGTGAAACCATAGCAAGAGTAATGAAAGCTTAGTCAGGAGATCTGGATTGAAATTCCAGTCCTTAATGTTAAGTCAATTGAATTAACTTTCCTACAACTTCCTGTGTGCAACCAGGGTGGTCAAATGGATAGAGCATAGACTTGGAGTTAGGAAGATTGGAGTACAAATCCAGCCTCAGACATTTACTAGCTGTGTGACACTGGTAAGTCATTTAACCCTGTTTACCCCATATCAAAAATGAACTAGAGAAGGAAATGGCAAACCATTCCAATATCTTTTCCAAGAAAACCCCAAATGGGATCACAAAGAGTCAGAAACAACTAAACAAGAAAAACTTTTTAAACTATAAAATAAGAATCCTGATACTTGCACTACCCAGATTTATTATGAGGAAAAAGGTTGTAATATGAGGAGTTACTATGGTTGTCCTACAGCATAACCTTGCCCTGATTGCAAGCTTTATTTCCACATTCTTTGAGGTAGAATGCTAATATAGGAAGAGGAATTATCTATCCTTTTTCAATCACTTGCCCTTTTGATATTGCTGCCAGAGAGGGCACTTTGCAATTGTGAGCATCTGCCTGGAAGTGGATCAACACCAAAACTTTCCTACATTTCTAAAAGAAGGACAATTTGTAAGGAGAAGCCAAAGAGTTCTTCCTTGGCAAGCAATGGTATTGGATAATTAAACCACTTCTTAAACATAACAAGATGAAAGATTGCTTTAGCAAAGTCTTAATGCCTGAGGATTTAAGAACTGAATTGCTGATCAGTTCCCTAGTTTTTTAGGAGGCAATACTACATAGCCAAGAAGAGCTCCTGTTTTTAGTTAAATGCTCTGTTAGAAAGCCATAACCCACAGAGCAACAGATGGAGGCAATCTCCTTTTATGGGAATGGTATAATGGTAGTAGAAGCCATTTAGAAAGAGAAAGAAGCAAGAAATCATCTTAAAACAACAAAAGTAAGAGGCTTCATAGGGTATGTCTGCCATGGTTCACCACAGTCCATGGAAAAAATTCCCAGATTCTACTAGGTGTCACTTTGACAGGCAATTAAAGATGTTAGCATCAGCATCTGTGATTTCACAAACAGGATTTCCCTATTAATAATAGGAAATATAATTTCTATATTTTACAATATTTTTTACAGTGTTTATATGTAACATGCCCATTTGAATGTCACAACTGTGAGAAAGTAGCTCAGTGGATAGAATGCCAAGCCTTTAATTCAGAAAGATCAGAATTCGAATCCAGCCTCTGATACTTACTAGCTGCATGATTCTGGGCAAGTCACCTAGGTTCTGTTTGACTCAGTTTTCTCAGCCATAAAATGGAGATGTTTACGATATCTACCCATCAGGTTGTTGGGAGGATCAAAGAAGATAGTGATTGTAAACATTTAGCATAGTTCCTGATCCATAGTAGGTGCTATAAAGATGTTAGTCATAAGTGCTGATTAGAAAACTGAGGCTCATAGAGGTTCAATAATTTGTTGATAGCCATCCTGCCTCTATGATTAAGATCAAGGAAAAGAAATTAGCAAATGATAAACACAAAGAGAGATAGTTTTCATTAGCTGATTGCCTGCTTTTGAGGTCAATTTCCAATTGATGTTTGGCTCAATGTCTAGGAATATGAGGACATAGTGATCTTTGCAGGTCACTGCTCACATATATGAAGTTCATGGTTTATAAAACATTTCTTCTCACAATAAGCCCATGGATGAAGTTATGAATTATCATCTCCATTTTACACATATGGAAATTGAGGCCCAGAGAGGAAAGTGCTGCATCTATGATCACCTATCTATCCAGTATCAGGGCTAAGGATTCGTCTCTCTGTGCCCCTGGCAACAAAGATTACAAGTAGCAGCAGAAATGCCTGTTGGCGTTGATAGAGTGTGCTCCTCTTTAAGAACTCTCTAAGAAGCATAAAATTAGAGATCTAGATTTAATTTAAAAAGATTAAAAGATCAGAGCTAGGAATACAATGTACCTTTACTAGGTCTAGCATCTAGGGCTGTCTCTAGGTCTGTCTTACTAGGTCTATCTCTTGGGTTAGCATCTTTCCACTATAGCATGCTGTCCCTAGAGTAGCCTCTCTCTGTTCTGGTGTTCCTTCTTTCTTAGTTCAGCTTTGGGGCCAGAAGGGAGAAGACTGATTATGTGCCTTCCTGGCAGTATTGCTTGAATCCTCAGGATCAGAATCTTGCTTTGTCCTTATTCTTCCCATGACTTCTAACACTTTGATTTAGGGGACTGTAATCCCCCAAGAAAGTTCCTTCTAATCATGTTTTATATTGTAAAGGACCAACTCTTGTTTGCCATAGAGTGTCCAGTGAATAAGCTAAGAGTTCTCACCTACAAAATGGACTTCCTGAGGTCCCAAGTTCTGGCATACATCTTAACATCCTTCAACTCATAGCCTTCCTGACAGAGAATTCAAATAAATATATTATTGGTTAATCTGGGTTTGTTAGACTCCCAAGAAGTCATGAAATTGGTTCAGAGGGTTTCTCTGAGAATCTGTAAGTGTTTCCACCTAGCCTCTCTACCCTCTGCCTTTTAAGAGCAGAAAAGTCTTATAGCTGGCTTCATTAATCCTAGGTTCACAGATACCCAAGAGGCCCAAAGATAAATTTCTCAGTCTCAGAATTGTGTTTTAAGAAATATTTTGTTAGCTCTATTTAACTATAATTTGTTTTCTTTGTAATCTCATGTACTTGATTTTATGCATTTCTAAATATTATCCTGAGGAGGCATTCATAGGCTTTATTCAACTGTCAAAGGGGTCCATGAAACAAAAGAGGTTAAGAACTCTTTTATTATAACGAAGTAAGTTGCTTCAGATTGGACAAGTAATTTCCAGGGACTTTTGTATTCCAGAAACAAAGCCTTAGACCCAAATCACTGGAAATCAGCCATCAATCAATGTATATTTATACTAATAAAAGCTAGTCATAACAATTCTTATTTATACACTGCTTTAAGATGTCCAATCATATGCTTTGAATAAGTAATTTGATTCTCACAACTATCCTAGTGGGTAGATGCTATTCTAACCACCATTTTATTGATGAGGAAACTGAAAACCAGAGAGGTTAAATCACTTGCCCAGGATTACAGAGCCAGTAAGTGTCTGAGGCAAGATTCAGACTCAAGACTCCTGAAATCTGAGCTTGGAATTCTATCCACTGCATTACCTAGCTACAATTTATTAAGTTCCTACTATATGCAGGCATTGTTCTAGAATCTGGGGATACAAGGACAAAAATAAAACAACTTCACCCATCAAGAAGCTTACATTGGATATAAATAACCAGAAATTCTTGCTTAGCAAAAAATCTTTTAGTGCCTACCCATACTAAGGTTCATGAAAAGCAATGTCATGCCTCTATGCTTCACAGTTATTCACTTTTTACACTGGAATTGGGTGGAGGTCCTTGAAAAAGTTCTGTGTGTGTGGGAAAGTGTGGGTTTACACAGAAAAGTGAGGGGATGAGGCAGAGATATGATGGGGGAAAAGAAGGGATCATAGGACT
>JAQQSK010013662.1:0-11408 GCA_028658325.1 Potorous gilbertii
GAGATCAAAGAAAGAGAAAAAATCCAAATGCACAAAAATTATCATAGCAGCTTTTTTTTTGTGGTGGCAAAGAGGAGGCCTATCAACTGGGTAATTTCTGGATGAATTACAGCATATGAATATAGCATATAATAAAATTTCATTGTGTTCTGAAAAAAATATGAAAAGAATGACCTCAGAGAAACTTGGGAAGATTTACATAAACTGAATCAGCATGAAATGATCATAACCAAGAGAACAATTTATATAATAACAATTTTTTTTAAAATGAGCAAACGAAAGACTTAGGGCCCCTGATCAAAACAGTTACAAGCCATGATTCTAAAGGATAAATGAAGAAGAATGCTCTGCAACTCCTGAGAGATAGATGATGGGCTAAAAATGCAAAATAAGTGATATTTTTATGGGGCAGTTAGGTGACATGGTGGATAGAGTTCTGGACCTGGAGTCAGGAAGGCTTGTGTTCAAATCTAACCTTAGTGACGGACAGGTTGTCTGACTCTGTGTAAGTCATTTAATTTCTGTTTACCCCAGGTTTTTTTTTTCGGTGAAAAGGTGGTGAGAGTATCTACCTCTCAGGGTTGTTATGAGAATTAAGTGAGATAGTGATTTTAAAGCACTTAGTACAGTGCCTTCACGTAGTAAACACCATATAAATATTAACTATGGTTATTGCTATTATTTTTGGACATGCCCAAAAGTGGGGGTTGGTTTTGCTTGAATGTGCCTATTTTTATAAAAGATTTTATTTTGTTTTTCCCAGAAGGAAATGAAAATTAATGTTTGATCATTGAAAAAAAAATAATTCAAGAAAATTCCTAAGGAAAAGACAACCAGAAAGACAGAGCCACACAGCAAAAGAGACAAAATTGTAATGCCATCCTCTTAGGCAGCCGAGATCTAGAGTTGGAAGCATTCTTAGAAGTAATCTTGTTGGATCCAGTCCTCCCTGCACCCAAGTTACATGTAAGAAAATTGAGACACATAAAACTTAACACTGAGGCAGCACAATGGAGAGAGTGCCAGGCCTGAAGTCAGAAGGCCTGAGTTCAAATCCAGTTTCAGACACTTACTAGTTGTGTGATCCTAAGCCAGTCATTTAATTCCATTTGTCTCAGTTTCCTTATCTGTAAAATGAGCTGGAGAAGGAAATGGCAAACTACTCCACTATGTTTGCCAAGAAAAACCCAAAATGGGATCACAAAGAACTGGACAATACTGAGAAATGACTCAACAACAACAAATTGGGACCCTGGAGTGTGTCAGCAGATCACAAGATCTCACAGATGCTGCCAAACTAGACAGATGTCACATATACGTCCGGTGACAAACTTGAAATTCCCATTAGATCGTGAGCTCTTGAAGGAAAGAACTGTCTTTTGTCTTTCTTTGTATCCTCAGAGCTTAGTACAGTGTCTAGAACATAGCAAGTGGCTTAACTGATGCTTATTGATTATCTAGTTGACTACTCTTTGAGTAGCAGCTGAGAAAAATTTGGAGAGGCTCAGCCCTACATGTTAGTTGACAGGCAATGAACTTTCTGGTCAGATCATTTCATTCTACTAAGTTATAGAATGATTGTGGTATGCACAGGTGAATGGACTCCCCATATCACAGATGCTAGAAGAGATCTCAAAGCCCAGCTCATACTGAACAAGAATCTCTGCTTCTGCATGCTGGTTGTAACTTAAATCAACTTACCTATTTGTATTAAGATTATGTCACCAACTGTTACAGTCAATAAGATCAAGTCTTTCTATGAGAGGATACAACTGAAATTTTATTTTTCTACTGATATTTCTAATGCTGGTGTCAATATTTACCAATAAAAATTAATTACATTTTAAAAAAGAGAATCTCTGTTCCAGTATATCTGACATGCTGATGATATTCATTGAAATTCCTCCAGTGAGTCAGAAACCCACTCATTCTGGAAACCACTCAGCCCACTTTTGAATAGTTCTAGTTGTGAAGAAATATTTTCTTACATGAAACCTAAGTATTCTCTTTTCTACTTTGTTTTTCCTTCTGGAGCAAAAGCAGTACAAGTAGAGTATATTCTTTCTTAACTATGATAGCTTCACAAATCCTTAAAGAAAGCTATTGTGTCACCAGGACAGTTTCTTCAACAGATCTTTAAAGGCTCTTCAATATCCTGGTCACTCCATTTGCACACTCATCTGTTTGTCAATCCCTTCTCAAAAGTATGGCATTCAAAACTGAACATAATACTGTAAATGTGGTCCAACCAGGATAGCACATTTGATCTGGATACCATGACTTTCTTTATAGAGCCTGAATTTCCAATTAATTTTTTTGTCTCTCTTATTTTCACAATTAACTCATAAGGAATTTACATGCTACTAAAACCTACAAATCCTTCTTAGGTTGACCTTCAAACTATTCATCTCTCCCTTAACCTTTCCCTTTAAATTAATATTTTAACTCAAGAGTAGACCTTTCCATTTCTCTTTATGACACCTCATCATGTTAGATTCAACCTATTTAGATCTTTGTCTAAAATCTTTGTCCTTTGAAACTTGCCATCCAATATTGATGGAATCATTTATACTGATGAATAAATAAATATTTAATTGATACCATTAAGATCTTACTCCAACGTTTTTTCTTTATGGTTTTAAATATTGTAATTATTATATTTTATTTGTCAGCGGCAGCATGCCATTGCAAAGAGATCCCCTTAACATAAATAAGAACTGGGATCAAGTCTCACCTCTTATATGTAATGACTATTGACAATGAACAAGTAAAAACCTCACTATGCCAAAGGAAAACCCTTAAGACTATTATAAGTTGTAAATCATACACTTACATGTGTTGGTTAAAGAAGTATCTCACTAGGAGCTTCCTATACCAATGAAATTATAGGTCCATTTTTAAGGAAATAAAAAAATTTATATGTTACTGAGACTTACTGCAGTTATCTAGGATGATCCTTGAGGAGACAACAGGCATATAAAGTCTGAACCTATAGTCAAAGCCTTTCCAGTCCTCAGTTACCCATCAGAGTTTGTGTTCCTGCTAGTATAACTTTGCAAATCTCCATATCATTATGAGGTGTCAAAGGAGTCAACATAATTGGATCCTCAGTGTCTTAAGGTCAGAGTCTAAGTCTTTTGCTTAGATAGTATTCTTTACAGTGCCTAGAACACTGAGGGACAATCTACAAGTACTCAACAATTATTTCTGAGGATCACAAAAATTCAGAGTTGGAAGGGTCAAAGACCAACTTACTGAATTTGATTCAATCTATATTAAATTACATCATAAAATTTCAACAATTTCTTAGATCTCAGAGGTCACCTGATCCAATCCTTACCCAGAGCATGAATCTAAATCTAGAAAAATGTCTGTCAATTGATGCCTATTAGAAAGTATCCCATGAGAAAAAACTCACTACCTCTGGAAACAGTCCCTTCTACTTCTAGACTATTTTAAGTATTAGGAAGAATTCTTTCTTTCTTTCTTTTTCTTCCTTCCTTCCTTCCTTTCTTTTTTTTCCTTATAAGAAACCAAAGTTTATCTCTCTGAAACTTTTGCCTATTATTCCTAGTTCTCCCTTCTGGGGACAAGCAGTACAAGCCCAATTCCTCCTCCTCTTCTTCAAATATTTGAAGGTTGTGATCTTTTCATCAACAAGCTAATAAGTCCCAGTTCCTTTAAACAATCTTTATATAAAATAGCTTTGAATTCTATTTTCATTTTACTTTCCCTTTTATCTATCATTGACTATCATCTAAATGTCCTGTCCATTTTAATTGGGTTACTTTGACTTGGACACACAAATCCAAATCTGTTCTTCCCCAGAGTAGGATATTTGGCGACTAAGTCAAATTCTTGGACGAACCTTAATATAGGGAACATCTCTGTTAATTTTTCCACATCAACTACCATTTTCTGGAGGATATTGTGTGCTTACGGTCAATGCTAAAATACAACACAATGTTTAAGAGCATAACAGGATATCCTATATGAATAGTAGTTGCCTTCCAGGAGTAATAGTCAGGACTTCAGAAATATAAGGGAGAGAATGAAAGGAAGCAACCACATAAACTAACTTTCTTAAGGTTTCATACTTCTTAAGTTCAAGAGGAAGTTCAAAGGATGATTCTGCACCTTAAACAGGATCAGTAATAAGCCAAAAACATCCACATCTGTGGTTCAATCAACATGCTTGTTCCTGAAAGCAAAAAGGTGACTTGGAAAAGGGAACTGCCCCGGAAAGCCATAGGAAAGGTTAAAATAGATGCATGGTATTTCAAATTCTTGCCAAAGACAATACTAGATCCATCATCTTTCCAACCCCTTAGGGAAATGGACAGGTGACTGCAAGGTCCTGGCATAAACTTCTTGTGTGGTATGGAGATAATAGTTTTTTTGTCCCCCCAAAATAACCTTGGACTACTCCTAGACATTTTACCCCATGTAAAATATGGAAAGAAGAATCAAAAGGCATCCATTAGAGTGGTGATGAAAGAAGAAAGGTGAAATAAATTGTATACGGGCATAAGGGTTTTCATGGCATAGTGTAAAAGTTATTATATTTAAAGTTAGAGGATCTGGGTTCTAAATCTGCTTTGCCACTTATAACTAGCATGACCTTAGGTAGATCTCTTGACCTTAGGTAGATCTCTTACCTTCCTTACGCCTTAATTTTCTCATGTCTGAAATGAGTAAGACCTCAATTATGGTTCTCTTCCAACTATAAAACTATAATCCTTTTAAACCACATTTTAAAAAATGATCATAGTTTGAAGAATCCAATTACTCTGCACTTTTAAGCTGATAAATGGTTTTTCTCATTTTCTTCATGGAAACATGGTTTTCATAGCTAGAGAGTTGTCTGAATAAATGGAACACCTGCAGTCAAACAGAACATCAAGTTAATTTGGTGCACAATCCATATTTTCTCTGTTTAAGTTTTGTTGTTTTTTAACAAAAGGAGAGGGCAACATTTGATTTGCTTCAGGTAAAATATTGACTACCCTAGACTTGAGGTCGAAGTTCAGCCATTAACTTTCTCTATTCTCAAATTGGTGCAAGTGGTGGTTTTAGGAAAAATGAAATAATCAAGTTGTTTTTTTCACCTGTCAGTAGGGAGGAAGCATATAATAGTTTCATGAAGGTTGTGCCAGGAATAATAAGATGTCAATTATAGTCCTAATAATGCTACTTATTATCTATGTGGTATGAGCAAGTCAATTCTGGTCTCTGGGTCTCTGGGTTTCTTCCTTTGTAAAATGAGGATGTTGGATTAGATAACCCCTAAAATGCACCCATTTATATTAAAGATTGTAAATCACATTTGTTATTAGTATCTGCAATATTTTTAACAGTTTGAGAATATTTATCTGATTCACCCACCTGATGTGATATGGATGGTGCTCTGATGTTTTAAAGAATTGGTTCCTTTTCAATCAATCAATACAAAAAAATGTATTAAGTACTGTATTTATTATGGGATAGGCGCTTTGGTAAATACTAGGAAGACAAAGAAAAAGAAAAAGCACAAATATTTCCTTCTTTCAAGAAGCTTACACTCTAATTATTTTTCCCACTCTCCAAGATTTTTCCAGTTCTAATGTGCCTTGACCACTGCATGAAGCCACTCAATCTAAAATTCAGTGAGACTCTGATCTTTCCTATATTCATATGTGATATCATTGACTTGGCTATGACTTCAAATGGTACAACGTGAAATTCAACTATGAAGGCCCTTTGATGCTCTTTTCATCCACAGCTTCCACCCAGGAAGTCCATCTGCCTCTCCAAACTGAATGAACCAGTTCTTTGAAGAATGAATACAGAGCATGTTTCCAGGCCTTTATTGGAGGCCTTTCTGGCTTGAGAGGACCTTCCAGAGCTTTCAAGAATTCAAGGCAACCTTCTGCCACAAAGAAGTATTGAAAGAGAACTTTGGTCACAAAATCTACTGGTTTTCTAGCACAGTTTTTGACTGTTCAGTGTTTTTCTTGAGGCCTTGAATGAAAGAACAGATGACATGCTTATAAAATTCATGGATGATCCAAAACTGGATTGAAATAATTTTCATGTTGAATATCTAAATCCAAGAGAATGACATTAAATGGTTATAAGAATATGGTTTTCTTATATTTACTTTACTTACTCATAAAGTTCAAAAAAGAAACTATACAAATACAGTATTACAAACATGTCTAGCCTATTTGTGAAATCATATATATATTATTATATATATTAAATATATTACATCTTATATTGTATCATAACGTATGGTATTGTATTTCATAGTATGATATCATATCATAGAGTAGTATAGCATAATAAAGCAGCAGGTCCGAAGTTCAGAAGATCTGAGTTCAAATCGCTCCTCAGATACTTACTAGCTGTGGGACCTTGGATGAGTCATTTAACCTCTGTTTGCCTCAGTTTTTTCATCAGTGGAGTCTTTAGGCAAAAGCTGCATGATCATTTGCCTTCAATGTTTGTAAATAGAAACCTGCTTCAAGTATGGGTTAGAACAGATGACAACTTGTGCTGTCAAACTTCCAAACCTTTGATTTTATAATTGTGTGAAAACAACCACAAAAGAGGAAGAAAATAAAGGTATGGGTAGGAGGTCAGTCCTTTGGGATAGATTTCTCCTTTTTCCCTTTATGAGCCAGAACTCAAAATAATTTTACTTATTACTTCTTCTTCTACTTATTGCTTCTTCTCTAGTACATCCCCTGATCTCATAACTGGTAGTGTTTCCTCCTCTTCCAAATTTTAATTGCCTCATATGTTCTTTAATTACCTCTCATCTCTTCTGTATATATCTTATATGTAGTTATATACATGTTGTTTCTCTCATTAGAGTATAAACCCCATGAGGAGAAAAAATATTTTCACATTTCTTCATGTCTTCAGTGCTACACATAGGGCCTAACAAATAATAAATGCTTAACAAATGCTTTTTGGTGGATTAATATAATTTATGGCTATTTATAAGAACATAGCTATAGAAATGCCATTGTTTCCCTTGGGCTACATGTAATGTTAATGCCAGTTAGAATATATATTCCATTTGGGAAAGGAACATGTTACATTGGGCTAGAAGATTTACATCTGAGGTTCCTTTCAGATCAAAATCCCATGATCCTACTTAATTATTGTATTGTATTTCTCCCTGTACCCAAGGAAATGCTCAGCATGTAGTAGGCCCTTATTAAACATTTTAAATGCAGTTTTTCCAGTAAGTCAATTTCTTGCCCTGTCTCTTCTCTCTCAGAGGCATCCTCTCCTCTTGCCTCTGAATCTAATTCATTGCCATGTCTCTCCAATTCCAAATCCAAAACATCTCTCACATCTGTTCCTAATTGATTCATCCACCTGATATGACATAGACAGTACCTGAGTGTTTTAAAGAACTGATTCCTTTTCAATCAATCAATCAATCCAAAAACAAGTATTAAGTACTGTAATCCTCTCTCCACTCAGTCAGCCAGCCAATAAGTATTTACTGAGCACCTGTTATGTGTCAGGCACTGTGTTAAATGCTCAGCATACAAAGAAAGGCAAAAAAATACACTCTACTCACATAGTTCTAAACATCCTCCTAAATGATTCCCCTGCTCCAATCCATCTTCCACACTACTGTCAATATATTCTTCCTAGAATACAAGTCTGATCATGTCACTTCCCTTCAGGGCCTTGAGTGATTTCAAATTATCTTTAGGATAAAAGAAAAAAGAAACTGGTTTGACATTTAAATCTTTCTCAGTCTGGCTCCAAATAGCCTTTCTATGCTTACTGACTATTTCTTTCCTCTATACGCTTTATTTTTCAGCCATACTATTGTTTGTTCCTTTGACATGGCATTCTATCATCTAACTCTTTACCTTTTTTAAGGCTATTCACCATGGCTAGAAGGCAGTCTCTCATCTTTACCTTATATAATTTCTGGATCCCTAAATAAGTCATGTTCCATCCTTTATGGGAACTTTCTTTTCTCTTTAATAGTTAATGCTCTGTTCTGCCTTCCCAATAGGAAAAGTCTTATTCAACTACCAGAAAACAGTCCAGATTGACATGAGTTCAGAGAATATGAAAAGGAATCTTGGTGGGGGGGAAAGGGACAAGATGGCAGAGAAGAAACTGGAACTTCTTTGAGCCCTCCCCATAAACTCTTCAAAAAATCTGTAAAAATTGCTCTAAATAAATTCTGGAGCAGCAGACACCACAAAATGACAGACTAAAGCAAATTTCTAGCCCAAGACAATGTGGAAGGTAGACAGGAAGAGTCTATTGCACTGGGCTGGGAACAGAGTACAGTTTTTTGTAAGCTGAGGCAGCAGGGATGGAGCTGGAGCAGACCTTATCAGACCAAATCACTGGTTTCCAGACTTCTCAACCCACAAACTTCAAAGATAGCTCAGAAATTCAGTGGGAAGGATTTCTTACCTGACTGAAAAAAAGTGTGGTCCTGCCCCACTCTAGGTCCCAGCCATGGTGATGGCAGCCACTATCTAAGCAGCTTCTGCTCCTGGAGCCCTCCACTTAACAAAAAGCTCAAAGGTCAAGTGATTGAATGGGAAGATGAGCAAACAGGGGAGAAAAAAAGAAACTATACATTCTTACTTTCTTGATGAAAGGGTATTTTCTTACATCGTTAGTGATGAGGAAGATCAAAATATATAACCAGAAGAAGACAATGAAGCCAAAATTCCTGCAGCCAAAGCCTCCAAGAAAAGTATGAATTGGTCTCAGGCCATGGAAGAGCTCAAAAAGGATTTTGAAAATCAAGAAACAGAAGTAGAGTAAAAATGGGGAAGAGAAATGAGAATGATACAAGAAAATCATGAAAAAACAAGTCAACATTTTGCTAACAGAGACCTCAGAATACTGAAGAAAATAACACCTTTAAATTAGACTAATCCAAATGGCAAAAGATATCCAAAAAGTCAATGAGAAGAAGAATACCTTAAAAAGCAGAATGGGCCAAATGGAAAAAGAGGTCCAAAAAGCCCCCTGAAGAAAATAATTCCTTAAAAATTAGAATGTAGAAAATGGTAGCTAATGACTAATGTCCTGTCAGAGCCAACTGCTCACCAGACAGCTTTCATTCAGGACAGCCCCTGGGTTCTCAGAGGAATGAGGATGCCCAGGGATTGCCTTCCCGGGTCCTCAGATTTTACTATAATGTAGTAAATTAAGAAATTATAAAACAAAACCAAAAGAAAAAAAAATAAATGACTGTGAAATATCTCATGGAAAAACAACTGAAAATACTGGAAAATGGATGTAGGAGAGATAATTTAAAAAATATTTTACTATCTGAAAGTCATGATAAAAAAAAAAGAACCTAGACATCATCTTTCAAGAAATTATCAAGGAAAACTGCCCTGATATTCTAGAACCAAAGGGTAAAATAGAAATGGAAAGAAGCCACCAATCACCTCCTGAAAGAGATCCCAAAAGGAAAGCTCCTAGGGATATTTTAGCCAAATTCTAGAGTTCCCAGGTCAAGGAGAAAGTATTACAAGCAGCCAGAAAGAAACAATTCAAGTATTGTGGAAACACAATCAAGATAACACAAGATTTAGCAGCTTCTAAATTAAGGGATTGGAGGGCTTAGAATATGATATTCCAGAGGTCAAGAATCACCTACCCAGAAAAACTGAGTATAATACTTCAGGGGAAAAAATGGAATTTCAATGAAATATAGGATTTCCAAGCATTCTTGTTGAAAAGAATAGAAATAGAAAATTGAACTTTCAAATACAAAAATCAAGAGAAACATGAAAAGGTAAACAGGAAAAAGAAACCACAAGGGACTTATTAAAGTTGAACTGTTTACATTACAACATGGAAAGATGATATTTCTAACTCATGAGACCTTTCTCAGTATTAGCATTTGGAGGAATACACACACACACAAACACACACACACACACACACGTGTGTGTGTGTGTGTGTTTTTATGTATATATGTATCTATATGTGTATGCATTTGTATATATATATGGAGAAAGAGAGAGACAGAGGGCACAGGGTGAGCTTAATGTGAAGAGATGATTTCTAAAAATAAAATTAACTGTTTAAAGAAATATACTGGGAGAAAGACAAAGAGAGAGGTAGAATGTAGTAAATCATCTCACATAAAAGAGACAAGAAAGAACTTTTACAATGGAGGAGAAGGGGAAGGTGAGAGGGAAAAAGCAAACAATTTTCATCAAATTTGACTTTAGGAAGGAATAGTATAAATACTCAGTTGGGTTTGAAAGTTTATCTTACCCTACAGAAAAGGAGGGGGGAAGGGGATAAGACAAGGGCATTATAGAAGGGACAGCAGATTGGAGGAAGAGGTAATCAGAAGCAAACTTGATAGAGGGACAGGTCAAAGGAGAGAATAGAATAAATGAAAGATAAGTTGTTGTTGTGTTTGTCTTTCATTCTCAAAGAAGACCGTGACATCAAGATAATGTACATGACGTGCAGTTGAATTCTATTTGAGTGAAAAAGGGCTGTGTTGAAGTGTAGGTAATGAAGTGTGGACATCTTGCCCTACAAGAAAAGAGAAAAGATAGAGATAAGGGAAAGGAGGGGTGTGAGAGAAGAGAGAGCAGATTGGGGGATGGGGTAATCAGAATGCATGGTGACTTGGGGTGGGAGGAGGAAAGAGATGGGGAGAAAATTTTGAACTCAAAATCTTGTAGAAATGAATGTTGAAAACTAAAATTTAATTAGTTAATTAAAAAAATAAAAGAGAGAAAGGGCTGTGCGAGTTCATCAACCTCACTTTCTTCTCCTGAACCATCTGGGTTCAGTGGCCTGATACTCATCAGGATGACTAGAGATGGCCCAGGATGCAATGTGAGACCCTGGCTAGTTCAGGCTGAGGTCTTATCACATTCTCACTTTGAATAAGATACACCCATTCAATAAATGAGCTTCTTCAAGTAGTTACTCAAGGGATGGCCCCTTTAATAAAAAAAAAAAATCAAACTGGGAGGGGAAGACCCTCACAGTACCTGGATAAAAGAGAATCAATTAATATATGTATATGTGTGTGCATATGTGTATGTATACGTGTATGTATATGTATATACACATATGCATGTATATAGACACACAAATACATTTGTACACACGTGTGCATGTATGCATGCATACATATACTAACCCATGTAAAATACATATTGACTCTGGTAGTCTCCAGATGCCAGATTATAGCTGGAACATTAGTATGACTTTTTAATGAAAAGTGGTGAGCCTAACTTTAATGTTGCAAGACCTGTGAAAGATACTGAAAGGTATCTTATAAAGAATAGAGTGAAATAAAACCTTTTATTTTTTCTGTATTGCAATTGGGCACTCCTCTGTACCAATGTTTTGAGACTCTGAAAAGACTGGAACTGAGTGTGTGC
>JAQQSK010013663.1:0-11408 GCA_028658325.1 Potorous gilbertii
GTACTGGGGTGCAGGAGGGGACAAATGGGGAGAAAATTTTGGAACCCAAAATCTTGTGAAAATGAATGTAAAAAGTTAAATAAATTTATATTAAAAAATTAAAAATTAAAAAAATTTAATTATATTTGGAATAATATATTGAATAACCAAATCCAGTACAAATATTTGTATTTCAAGAGACATTATATCCTTCACTACTAAATAGAAGGGGAAAAAATCCTTAGGTTCAATTGCTACCTATTTACAGGGATATCCCTGACAACTTAAGCAAGTTATACTTGAATTCTATATTGGCAGAAGCAGCTGATAATCTACATGGTGATCTATTAACTGGTAGAATTTGTGGCTGTATTCTGGGTTTTAAAGGAATCAGGGACATTCGTAGTCTTTCCACACTTCATTACACTTACAAGTGATAGCAATTAGAGGTGCCAAGTGATGAATGTGCATAGTTATGCTAGCTGAAGAGTTATCTCTGTTATCAAGGTTCTAGAACAGATTGTAATGAAATTTGGTTGTTGATTTAACCTAAAAGATATTTTATATCTTATGAGATCTCAGCAGTTCACAGTGGCAGCATCTAGATTTTGGAAACCCATCAAAATAAATGTATTGTTTTTTTCTTAAATCATGACTTCTTTCTTTCTATAAAGAAAGAAATAGGCAATAGCTAAAGCAAAAATATCATATATTTTTTGTTGTTTTTGACAAAGCAAAATTGAAATGCTATATTAATTGTTCTAACATTTTATTTTCAATTAATGTTATTTGTTTTCAGTTTTCAACAATCACTTCCATAAGTCTTAGATTTTCTCCCCCTCCTTGTTTCTTCCCTCTTTGAGATGGCATGCAATCTTATATGGTTTCTACACATCCATTATTATTGGACACATTTCGAAATTAGTCAGTTCATGTAAGTCTTTCCATGTTTTTCTGAGAGCATCCTTCTCATCATTTCTTAAAGCATGATAGTATTCCATCACAATCACATACAAGTTGATGAGCCATTCCTTAATTGATGGATATCCCCACAATTTTCAATTCTTTAATACCGCCAAAAGAGCTGCGATGAATATTTTTGTAGACATAGGTCCTTTTCCTTTTTGTTTTAAGGTGTCATTTTCCGCAGTGGGTTTTTTTGACTCATTTTCCATTTGGCCAATTCTAATTCTTAAGGAGTTCTTCTCTTCAGTGAACTTTTGTATATTTTTTTCCTATTTAGCCATTTTTCTTTTAAAGACACTCTTCTCTTTGTTGGATTTTTGTGCCTCTTTACCCTTTGCTCTGTTCTGTTTTGGTTTTTTTTTAGGCATTATTTTCTTTTGTGCCTCTTGTACCAAACTATTGATTCTTTTCATGATTTTCTTGTATCACTCTCATTTCTCTCTCCAATTCTTCCTCTTTCTCTCTTACTTGATTTTTAAAATCCTTTTTGAGTTCCTCCATGGCCTGAACCAATTCCCATTTTTCTTTCAGGCTTTGGATGAAGGAATTTTGACTTTATTGCTTTTTTCTCAGTGTGCATTTTGATCTTTCTTGTCACCATATTAACTTTCTATGATCAGAAATTTTTCTGTCCTTTGCTCATTTTCCAGCCTATTTCTTGACTTTTAGATTTATGCCAAAGTGGAGCTCTACTTCCCACGTGGAGGGAGCACTTTCTCAAGTTTCAGGTTTTTTGTACAGTTTTTTTCAGAGGTAATTATGGGGACCCATCCATTTTGGGCTCTTTCATCATGGTATGATCTAGGGAGGTGTGTTTACTACTCTGTTATACTGTGCACTGGTTTGTGAGTGAGTCCAAGTACTCTTTTCAACCCTGGAACTGTGACCAAGGTCCCTGCTCCCCTGTAGCCATAATTTTTGCTGTGATAGTACTCCTCCTCACACTGAGTCTAAGATCCAGGACAGCAACCCAGATCCAAGTATAGGCAATGCAACAGAATCCTGCATCTGGTGGCAGCAGAGAAACCCCTGTAAATTTCCTTTTGATCTTTTGTCTGATACCCTGACCATCTATGAGCTGAGAAGTCTGTAAATGATCACTGCTGCCAATGATTCAGTAGACATGAGACCTACTCCTGTTTTACTGGGAGTTGGTCTGTGCTGTCCTAGTCTTCCCTATACTGTGCTCCTCTCTCACCCTAGTGCAACAGAGCTTTCCTGCCAACTTTCTTAGTTGTTTTTGGTTGAAAAATTGCTTCACTCCATTTTTGTGGGTGTTCTGTCACTCTAGAATTTGTTTAGAGTCATTATTTAAAGGTATTTGGAGGGGTTTGGGGGAGAATTAGGTTAGTCCCTGCCTTTATTCTGCAACCTTGACTCTGCCTTCTGTTCTCCCTTTCTAAGCATATCATCCACTGCCATACCTTCTATATATGTGGTTCAATAAAGGTAGAGAAAAAAAATCATATAAATGTGCTGCCTGAGACCAATATAGATTTGTGTTACAGAACTTCAACTGGGCCCTCACTAATACAAGGCAGTCCTTTTAATCTAATTATTTACTTTTAATTAATTTACTACACCATTCATCATAGTTCCTTGTGTAAACTTTTGCATCCCTCCTCAAGTCTTCCATGGTTTTTTCTCCTCTACCTTGTTAGCTGAGAAATTTGATTCATATTTTACTGAAAATTAAGACCATTTGCTGAGAGCAAATCTCTACTCCCCCTCCTCATCTCACCTGACCCAGATGTTTTCTGACCCTATGTATCACCAAGGCAATATTCACTGCAATAGTGGTGACTATGCCAGCATAGTTTTGAATCACAAAATATAAAAGACTCTCTATATAGAAAGCAGAAAAAAAAACATTTATTGAGACACCAGAAAGCCAAATCCCAGAATCGGAAAGCAAAATCCATCATGGTGACCAAGAAGGTAATAAACATGATGTCTGCAGAGAGTCATTTCTGTCTCCTTCCTCAGCCAGGGCTTTCTCACAAGCAAACACTCATGAGCCGGAGCCTTGCCTCATGTGCCCTACCTGCCTGAGTCCTCTCTCCTCTGCCCTAACCCTGTTCACTCTCACTTCCTCCTGATTCTACTCCACCCTTCCTATTCCCAAGTTCCTCCTACCCCATGTGACTTAGGCTTCCAGGTGAGTTAAGCAAATCATATTGGCCTATTAATGAATGAGAAAGATGTTTCTATTTAAATTACTGTTACACCCTATCCTGTTCTTTACCCTCATTTCATCCAAGGAGATGGCCCTTCTCCTTGTTACAATAAATCCTTCTACATGTCTACATGTGAAAGTGAGTTTATTTTATCCCCTTTTATACAAAAACTTGTCCCCTTTTCATCCTCACTCTTTCACTTATCTTCAATCTCATCCTATCTACTGGCTGTTTCCTTACTGCCTGCAAATATATCTATGTCTCCCTCTTTCTCAACTTGATCCATTCATCCCCACTTGCAATCTTTTTGAATCCTTTTGTGACTAAATAGTTTTAGAAGGTCATCTGTAATAGATGCCTCCATTTTCTTTTCTCTCATTCTCTTCTTAGAGAATCTACCTTCTGATCTCTTCACTCAACTTGAATCTGCTCTCTGCAAAGTTATTAATGAATCTTAATTTTCAAATCTAATGACCTTTTCTGGCTAAGGAAATGGTAAATCATTCCAGTATCTTTTCCAAGAAAACCCCGAATGGGGTCACAAAGACTCAGATATGATAGAAATGACCTTTTCTCAATATTCATCCTTCTCAACCTCTTGATCATCATCTTCCCCTTGACACTTTCTTCTCTCTAGGTTTTCATGAGATTCCCGTTTTCTGTTTCTGTCTGATCACGACTCATTTTTCTTTTCTGGCTCTTCATGCAGATTACGTCTAATAAACCTGGACATCCCACATGGGATCTCTCCTGGACTCTCTTCTCTTTTCTCTCCATACAATTTCACATGATAATCTCATCAGCTACCATAGATTCAATTTTCCTCTCTGTTCTTATCCATCTGTCAAGCCCGAGTGTCTCTGGTATCCTGCACTCTCACTTCTCCAGGTAGCTACTGAACATCTTGAACTGTTGCCTGGTAGACCTCTTAAACTCAACATATCTAATACTGAACTTACTTCATCACATGAAGTTAATTGTCCTGAGGCCTCATTTTCCTACTCTAAAACATGAAAAACCTCTACCAAATAATTTTTACATTTCATCCAGCTCTAAAATTCTTTGCTTCTATGAGTTTATATTCCCAATTTAGTGCTCCCATTCATTTCTTAGCTATTTCTACCAAAGATTTTCACCTTTGAATTCTTTCTTACTTCTAACAGTTTAAATGTACTACCCCAAATAATTATATCCCCTTCTTTTCACTACATTTTTAGGAAGTTATAATTGTTCTATCTTACATCCCTAGTAATTGTAATTATCAAATTATTGTATAGTTTTTCTCTTCAAGTTCCACCCCATTCAAACAAACCATCAGGGATTATTATTCCTGATAGTGTTAAATCACATACACACACAAAAAAGAGTATGCCTGTTAAATAATAGAATGGCTGCTTGTGCTTCTAGTGGATCCTTTAGAAGTCTTCCCACCACGTAGTGATCAATTAAAATGATATTTAGTCTGGAAGAGTTGGGTAAGATACCAGCCTACTAGAAATGAGTACGTATTATGGTGCTTTTAGTAAGATAAACTGAAGATAAAGTCAATTGCCAGTGGAGTTCTTTAAATGCCCACAGGATGCCTCATTTCTAGCCTGAAGCAATTAAATTTAGCTTCATTCCCTTTTCTCTTCCTTCTAAGTTGTTTTCAAGGAATACTCAGAAGATGTACAAGCCAAGGACAACATGAGTAATTAAAATGGTGGGTACATCTTTTCTTCAAGCATTAAATATAAATGCATTTGAAATGTTTACATTTTCCAGGGAATGTTGTTCTCTCACATTTAACTGTTGTTTCAATCACATTATACAAAAAACCTGATTACTTATATACCCATAAAAAATCATGGGAAAATCAATGACTTTACATGGTCTTATTATAATGTACATAATGTTATTTTCTGTTATACTCAGTACTAAGCTGTGAGACCGGTGATCTGAATTTTATTTCTCATTTAACTATAGAAATTTTTAGTATGCTTAATAATGTATGAATTCACTTCTGAATGTTTACTACATTGTTTCCAGATGTGCTGCAGTGACTAATATGATAATGACAGTATAGTCATCACTACAGTTTTATCTCTGAGTATCTTGTGCTGAACATGCTACATAAATTAAGTCAGCACATTGTTGACCTTTCTCACAGAGTTTGTGTCCCCAAAACATTATACACATATAAACATATAGTGAAGCAGATTATTTTCCCCCAAATGATAAGGACAATGGAGTCAGATACATATTTTTGAAAACAATGGAAGATGTTTCAATTTCCCTAACAGAGAATTAACATAAGATAACTTCTCTGAGTTGCCTCAGAGATACTAAGGTAGACTGTTAATGGATATGGTCACTAGTACATCATTAGTATCATCTTGAAAAATATATAAGCAAAGATATGCTCGGTAATATTTAATAATTATCTCTGGGGGAATGTATGCATGACATCCTTCTGAAATTAACTTTTATTAAAAGAATTTTTCTCCATCAGCTTCTTAAGTCCAGACAATCAACAATAGGGGAAGCCCTGTTTCTAATTTTTATTGATTTCTGAGATACAAATACTTACATTCAAAAATATAACAATTAGCTCTTGCGACCTGTTAGAAGCCACCTCCAGCATACACCTGCATCTGGACATAGCAGCGTGCTAAATGTTTCATGAAGTTTCATCATCATTATTTTTTACTATTTTGAAGCCTTAATCTAATGCCTAATTATGACACAAAGATGTGATTTTTCAAAGACTTTTCTTTCAGAGATATTTATCTGCACTTCTAAAGCTTGAAAGACACTAAATAAATTAGGGGTGACAAATATTTTTCTCTTGTCTAAGGAATAGACTAGTCTCATTCAAAGAGACTCAATACCAAAGGGGCTATAATTTCTGGAAGAAATACTTGCACTTATGAAATCATGGAATTTTTAAATTTTAAATTAATATCTAATTGATTAAAATTTGTAGTTTCATAATGAAGAATTAAAGATAATGCTATAATGTGTTGAACTCTATGCCGAATCATGTAACAAGAGACAGAAAATGCTGCATAATAGTTTTAAAGTTGTAGAATGTTGTAAGATATATTTCACATCAATAAATTTTATTACTTTACTTTGTCCTAATTAATTTGCACAGCACTGGAACCATGTCAGTCAACCTCTATTAAGTACCTACCATGTGTCAACGCACTATGCTAAGTGCTAGAGATATAAGAAAAGACAATAAACAGTTCTTGCTTTGAAGGAGTTAATAGTCCAACGGAGTACACAATGTGTAAGAAACTATGTACAAAGATAGATAACAGGAAAAATTGGGGGCAATTTCAGAGAGAAGACATGAAGATTAAGGAAGACTGGGAAAGAATTTTCGCAGAAGGTGGGACTTAAGCTGAAACTTAAAGGAAGCCATGTGACCATGAGCGAATCCTTTAACCTTTTAGGGCTCGGGCACATCAACTTTGTGAGACAGTAACTTAGAGGGCAATTATAATTCCTTAAAACAATGAAACCACATATCTTGACTGAATGAAGATATCCCGACATCTCAATACCTATGTTATAAGGGGCAGGAATAACACATCAATTACCACATAGTCAAAAGGTGATGTGACCTTTCAATGGACAATAACACTAAAAAAGAAGATGTTGAAGATATAACCCCCTGGGATATTTGAATTCCTAAATGAATTCAACACATATTTATAACATGCATACCTTGTGCAGACTACTGTGCTAGGGAGTGGAGATACAAACATTAAAAAAGAAGAAGAAAAAAATAGCCCCTCTCCTTAAACAACTTACATCCTCTTAAATTCCCCTATCTAACTAGAAAAGGCACTCTTGAAGGATATTTACAATAAGATAGCCTGGACAGAGATTATGAAGTACATTTACCAAAGATCTGAACAAGCTGAATGGGGATAAACAAACATATTTCAGATTTTCTAGTTTAATAACTGAAGAAACCCAAAGACAACTATGTGACAAAGCACTACAACAAATCTTTTTCTGATAGTTCTGGTCCATATCACACTTGAGAGCATTTCTCATTTACTTTTTGTTCCTAGTTATATTACATTGAATGTGGTATCCCAAATTTTCAAGGGCCGCTAGTTGGTACAGTGGATAGATGCCAGGCTTAGACTCAGGAAGACTCTTTCTGAGTTCAAATCTGGCCTCAGTTACTAGCTCTGTGACCCTGGGCAAGTCACTTAACTCTGCCCGTTTCCTCATCTATAAAATGAGCTGGAGAAGAAAATGGCAAAGTACTCAATATCTTTGCCAAGAAAACCTCAAAAAAGGTCATGAAGAGTTAAACATGACTGAAAAATTACTAAACAACAACAACCCCAAATACTTACTTTTTCAGGTGACTTAAATCAGCCCCTATTAGTTTCGTACGTTGTGACTGTAATTGCCTTATGATAGAGCTGCTGAAATTTTTATAGTCTAATGTTCATTTAGGTAAATTCACCCATAGGTAACATAACTGAGTAGCTTCTTGAAAGTTTTAGGTCTGATCATGTTTCCCCCATTCAGTAAACTCTAGTGGTTCCCTATCCCCTCCAAGACCAAAACTGAAATTCTTTATTTGGCACTTAAAACACTTTCATAATCAATTCTAGACTCTTCCTACCTCTCTACTATTCTAAATCCAAATCCTAATTTAGATTCTGTCAAAGAGCCACATTTGAGGACCTAGAGGGCCACATATGGCCTTGAGGTAGCTGGTTTCCCACCCTTGACCAATCCCTCCATTTTACAGAAAGGAGTGAAATCTTAAGAGGTCAAATTTTTTAAGGAAGATGTCACAGTCAGCAAATGATAAAATTAGAATTGAAACCAGGCATTCTGGGTCCCGATGATCTACTTGAATAAAATCCAAACTTATTTAGCCTGTCCCACTACTATATGGCTCAAATCTACATTTTCAGCAATGTTGGTATTTCTAAGATCTGAGTATGTCACTGCCCTTACTCAAAAATTTTGTCTCTAGGATAAAACATAATATCTGCAGCTGATATTTAAAATCCTTAACCATATAGCCCACACTTAACTTTCCAGCATTATTTTCATATTATTTCCTTCACGTAAAATGGGTTCCAGTAAATGTTTCTTCCTGGTTTTTCCCAGTACATTACAATCTTTCATACTTCTGTCTAAGTTGTCACTCATATTCCTCTGCCTCACAGAATCCAAGTTTCCTTCAATCTGTAGTTTTAGTGCTATCTCATTCAAGAGGTCTTATCTGATGTCCCCATTTATTAGTACTCTCTAGCCTTCTTGAAATTACATTGTATGTGTTCTGTACTTATTTGTGTAGGTATTGTGCACCCATAAAACACAAGCTCCTTAGAGAGGAGTGCATATATTTGCTTGTATTCCAAGGATGTGACAACCTGACACACAGGTACTTTATTCATATTTCTGGGACTGAATTGAATCACCCACTTCTCCTCTAGATGAGTCATGCTCCATTCAAACACAATCTTTCATCATCTATCAACCATACTTTACTCACCTCTATGACTTTGCTTAGCTAAGTTCTTCTACTTAGAAGAAACAGAAGCTATGGTCCTCCTACCACATTTATGGTTATCAAAATCCTACCTGTTCCCTGAAACGCAGATCAAATGCCATTTTCTCTAATAATTTTCTCTGTGAACTCTTACTGGAAATGATTTGTCAACCCTCTTACCAATATAACACGTTATTTACATCTATCATTGCAATCTTCATGTCCTATTTTGTATTACAGTTATTTGTATATTATAACATTCCTTCAATTAGAGCCTGAGTTCTTGAAATTGGGAATTATCTATAATTCAATCGTGTATCCCTTACAGGGCTCAACATAGTAACTTGAACATAGAAACAACAAATATTTGTTGAAAGAAAAAATAGAACGAGGAAGGAAGGAAAGAAAAGAGGGAAAGAGGGAGAAGAGGGAAGAAAGGATGGAAGGAAAGTAAAACTTATCCACACTTCACTTCCTGGATTTTAAATATGTTGAATTTTTACTTATTGAATATCAAAAAGTCTTTAATTGATTTTCCCAAAGGTACTTCAATAATTATAATACTTGGATATAAGTTAGAAAGGAAACATTAAATCTTAAATAGATACATGCTTAAATGTACTGTCTTTCAATTACTCCCATTCCCAAAGAGATATTCTTTAGATACAAGTTCTTCCTGACATTTTAGCTTTCATAGAAACCCTGCCCTTCCCCTTATTTGTACTTTTCTAAAGAGCTTACAAAGACCACAGAGTGTCTTCCTTGAAGTGATAGATACTTTTAATATTCTGATACTAAAGCTTCTTCCAAATGAGTGGCAAATGATGCCTGGAGAATTTTTAATCTTTTCAGAGTTTTAATGAATGGGAATAGCAAAGGCCTTGGCAACAGGAAATCTGAAAACAAGAGGCATCCTCATCCTATGTTTATTGAATTTTGCTTCCCCAGTGAGTTTCTTGCCCTTTTGTTTCTCTCATGTGAAATATGATGAGGACGAGACTGAAACCACTTTGAGTCACATTTTAATCTAGGTCATTGTGGTTATTACCATGGTTTGAATATTTAACCATTGCCATAAAATAGTAAATAAAATACTATTTTTATAAGAGGAAAAGAATGAATTGTTTATGAGCAGTAATGAGACTACTGCTGCTCAGGTCCAGTTGTTTGGGGTTTTTTCCCCTCACTCCCCTCAAACACTTAGCATGATCATGAGAGCATGATAAAAATATCCTGGAAAGTCTTTGGAAATGAGATGGTTTCTCCATTCTCTTTAGGCCATGTATTTTTTTTAAAAATTATACCTTAATAATATAATCTAGTAATGCTCTTGTTGAATTTATTTCGTTTGATGTAGGGTTGGATTTTATTGGTGGTTTTTATCTATTTCAGTAACATATAAGAAGGATTCACTATGGCGGTAGAGCATGCTGCATATAATATCATGTATTATAATATATGAATGTCATATTTAGAAGCCCTAGATGAGCTACTAATTAACATTATAAACTGTCTATCTGCTGTCTTGAACAATGACTTTAGGTGGAATTTCAACATGACAAAAATGATCTTTACTGTATATCTAAGGAGGAACAACATAAAGATCTCTATTTTTTATTCATTAAATTAAAAAAATATGCTATCACCATGAGGCATTGAGATTTTTTTAAAAGTCCACCACTTCTGCTCAAATAAATATACAAAAGTCTGAACTTTGAGAAGAATGCAGTTTTTAATAAGCAGAGTTTTCTCTATCTACTCCTCCCCCCTCCCCAACTTTTGATTATGCTGTATGATATAGTTTCCAGAATGCCTATGAAAGAATATTCATAAACATATCTGTCTCTGAGCCTTCACTTTTGTAGAATCCATCTTGTTAATTAAATGAAATGTTTCCATAGGACCATTTCATCTTCCTAATCTGGGGTATCAAAGCTGCAGATATGCCAAAAGTTTGTCCCCTTTTAATTCTCTGAGCTTTGATTATAAATTTTCTATCTCTCTGGCTCATATTCTCCTGGCCTTCTTGCCAAAATCCTAGGGAAGAGGAATTTAATGGATCTAAAATAGCTACTAGTACTAGTCTTGCAAAGTTTTGAATGGAACAATTGCCTAGAAGACTTTGTGACCATGATAATTGTAGAGTCCCTAGAAATGCAGTATCAAAAAGTAAAAGAAATAAAAAATTATGACTAAGTTAAAATGGCAGCAAACATTCATTTGGAAAGGTGTTGTTTTTTTTTTAATTATTATATCATCTGGATGTTCTCTTCACTTTTATATGAGATATTGGATCTCATAAAAACTTCCATATGAATATTTTTTCACCCTACATGATTTCTGTTGAGAGTTTCAACTTATTGCACTCAATATGGGAATGATCTAGAGATGATCTTGAGATGTTTTGATGCTAAGAACAATTGCTAACACATAGAATTACAAAAAAAAGTTGACATGTAAAATGCCTTTGGTTCTAGGTGTTCTGGCTATAAATGGACATATTTTGGAAGTGAAGAATAAAATAAATCAAAAGATGGTTGCCATAGCAGTTGTAACATTCTAGTATTCTCTTTCTCTTCCATATATATATGTATAGCTTATGGTCACTATCTCTAATTTTATTTCCTGCAATCCAATAAAATGAGTAAAGGATTAGATAAGAAAGAAAAACATCATAATCTGTTACTCACAAGGAATAGACCTTAAGCACAACAACATCAACAAAATAAAAACAGAAGATAATTTGAAAAAAAAAGTTCAAGGATATC
>JAQQSK010013664.1:0-11407 GCA_028658325.1 Potorous gilbertii
TCTCATTGGAAAAACAACTGACCTGGAAAATAGATCCAGGAGAGACAATTTTAAAATTATGGGACTATCTGAAAGCCTTGATCAAAAAGAGAGCCTAGATATCATCTTTCATGAAATTATCAAGGAAAATTGCCCTGATATTCTAGAACCAGAGGGCAAAATAAGTATTCAAGGAATCCACCGATCATTGCCTGAAAGAGATCCAAAAAGAGAAACTCCTAGGAACATTGTGGCCAAATTCCAGAGTTCCCAGGTCAAGGATAAAATATTGCAAGCAGCTAGAAAGAAACAATTTAAGTATTGTGGAAATACAATCAGGATAACACAAGATCTAGAAGTTTTTACATTAAAGTATTGAAGAGCATGGAATAAGATATTCCAGAAGTCAAAAGAACTAGGACTAAGAATCACCTACCCAGCAAAACTGAGTATAATACTTCAGGGGGAAAACTGGTCTTTCAATGAAATAGAGGACTTTTAAGCATTCTTGACAGAAAGACCAGAGCTGAAAAGAAAATTTGACCTTCAAACACAAGAATCAAGAGAAGCATGAAAGGGTAAACAGCAAAGAGAAATCATAAGGGACTTATTAAAGTTGAACTGTTTACATTCCTACATGGAAAGACAATGTTTGTAACTCTTGAAACTTTTTTCAGTGTCTGGTTGGTTGGTGAGATTAGAGAGAGAGAGAGAGAGAGGGAGGGAGAGCACACAGGGTGAATTGAATAGGATGGGTTCATAGCTTAAAAAATGAAATTAAGCAGTGAGAGAAAAATATATTAGGAGGAGAAAGGGAGAAAAGAAAGGAAATGGGGCAGGTTATCGCTCATAAAAGAGGCAAATAAAAGACTTCAGTGGAAGGAAATAGAGGGGAAATGAGAGAAAAAAAACATGACACTCTCATCACATTAGGCTAAAGGAAGGAATAAAATGCACACTCATTTTGGTATGAAAACCTATCTTACAATACAGGAAAGAGGGGGAGAAGTGGATCAGCAGGGTGGAGGGGATAATAGAAGGGAGGGTAGTGGGAGGAGGGAGCAATTTGAAGTCAACACTCTTGGGGAGGGACAGGATCAAAAGAAAGAATAGAAGCAATGGGGGGCAGGATAGAATGAAGGGAATTATAGTTAGTCATACACAACACGACTATTGTGGAAGTCATTTGCAAAACTACATGGATATGGCCTATGTTAAATTGCCTGCCTTCCCAAAGGGAGTGGGTGTAGAGGGAGGGATGGTGAGAAGTTGGAACTCAAAGTTTTAGGAACAACTGTTGAGTATTGTTCTTGCAATTAGGAAATAGAAACACAGATAATGGGGTATAGAAAGTTATCTTGTCCTACAGGAAAAAAGAGAAGATGGGGATAAGGGAAGGAAGGGATGTTAGAAGAGAGACCAGATTGGTGATAGGGGCAATTAGAATGCTCGGAGTTTTGGGGTGGGAGGAGGGGAGAGATTGGGAGAAAGTTTGGAACCCGAAATTTTGTGGAAATGAGTGTTGAAAAGGTAAATAAATAAATAAATAAACTAAAAAAAAGAAATTAACAAAAGGTGTGGGCCTTCCTACAAAACAAATCTCCCCGAATTAAACTTCTCTTAATGGGCAGGCCCATTAATGGTTGGGAAGACCTCTCATTAACATAATTAACATCATTGCATCATCATTGTTTTCTTTGGTTCTTCAACTTTATTTTGTATCAGTTCTTTTTAGTCTTCAAATGGCTCTCTGTAGTCATCATATTAATACTATATATATGTGTACACACACACGACGCGCACGCACACACACACACACACACACACACACATATATATGTATTTAAGCAGCTAAGTAGCACAATGCATAGAATGCTGGACTGGAGTCAAGAAGATCTGAGTTCAAATGTGACCTTAGACACTTACTAGCCATGTGAACATGGGCAAGTCACTTACCCCCATTTGCGTCAGTTTCCTCTGTAAAATGAATTAGACAAGGAAATGGCAACATTGTACTATCTTTTTCAAGAAAACCTCAAATAGGGTCACAAAGAATTGGGCACAACTGAAAATAACTGAACAATAAAATAACATATTAATATTCCATTACATCTATTACAATGTTACAATTGGACTATTATCCAATTATAGGATAATTATACTGTGTATTTTAGTTCTTTGCTACTACAAAGATGGTTTCTGTAAATCATTAATTATATTTCTTTTTGTCACTGACTTACATAGTGTATGACACAAAGTAATTTCTAGGTTAAAGGAGGTAGGCATTTTAGTCACTTTCTTCAGATAATTCCAAATTGCTTTTAAGAATAATTGGATCAATTTGCAATTCCACCAAGGGTTTATTAGAGTGTCTTCTTTCCACAAACTTTCCAATATTAACTATTCCTATTGGTAGGTAATGTATTTAGAGTGGGACTACTCTTTCTATTATTTCTCACTGGATTTTGTTATTTCTATATAGAAATTCTATTGATTTTTCTGAATTTGTTTTGCAAGTTGTTACTTTACTGAAACTACTGAATCAATTACTTTCTTTGATTCTCTAGTATTTTCTAATTATACTTCCATATCATTAGCAAATAGAGATGTATTTATTTTTTCTTTGCCTTTAATTTTCTTCTCTTTATCTTCATGTTCTTGCTGACATTTCAGGAACTGTCAAATAATAGTAGGAAAAAGGGAGCATTATTGCTTTACCAATATAATAATTTGGTTATGTATATTTTTGTTTTTCATATGATTATGCTAAGAATTTTCCTAAAGTTCAACCATCCTTCCATCTCTGTTATAAATCTAATTTATCATAATGGATGCTTTTTCTTTTGGTAAATTGCTATTAGTATTTCATCCAGTTTTTGTTTAAAAATTTTGAATAGCTTTTTATTAACGATACTGTCTTAGATATTTCTGTCTTTGTTTTATCCTTCTCTGGTTTAGGTATGAGGGTTATATTAATCTCATAAAAGGAGTTTGGCAGTATGTTTTCTTTCTTCACTTTTGAAAACAATTGTGTAGCATATGTGTTAATTGTTATTTAAAGGTTTGACCAAATTTTCCAGTTATTATTTTTAGACAAGGTTTTGTCTTCGTAGATCCTTTATAGATAGCTCAATTTCACTTCTTGAAATTAAATTTCTCAAAATCCCTACTTGGTGTTTGATCTTTTAATATTTTTGAACATAATTTCTCTTTCACATTCTCAGTTTTCTTAGCATATACTAGATTTTAAGAATTCTTTTCAGTTTTTCTTTTTGTTGGGATTTTCTTATTCACTTTGCATTTTGTAAATTTGAAATTCTCCTCTGTTCTTGCTATTCAAGTTCTCTAAAGATTAATTTCTTTAGTTTTTTTAACAAACCAGTTTTTAATTTTCTTTCATTTCCTTATTTATCTATTTCTTCTAATTTTCAAAGTGCCCTTTTCATGCTTATTTGGTGTTTATTTGTTGGTTTTCTGATTTTTTAATTATATAAATTCTTCAGCATTTGGTTCTGTGTTTTTTCTTTTATGTTTTTGTTATATTTGTCCAACTCTTAAAAAAAATAAAAATTTACTATTATTGTGCTGTTGTCTATTTTTTTCAATTTAGTTAAATTTTCCTTTATGAATTTAGATGCTAAGTCATTTGGCACATTTGGTTTAGTATGTATTTTATTAATTGTCTATTGTCCATTTTAGCCTAAAATATTTTCCTAGTTTATCTTTACTGAAATTATGCATATTTATTGCTTTTTTTTCAGAAAAAAAATGATTAAAACTTCTGGTTTGGGGATTCTCCTGACTGATAGTATGTTTTGTTTTAATCTTACATTTTCATTCAGTCTATGTCTTTGTTTTTTAAATGTGTTTCCTGCAAACAACAAATTGTGGAATTAGTTTTCTTACTCATTATGTCACTCTCATTTTATTGGAGTGTTTAGTCCATTTGCATTTAAAGTTATGAGAATTAAGCTTGTGCTTTTCTCCAATCGTTTCTTAATATTCTTTTAATGACTTCTAAAATTCCCTTTGTCTCCCAAATCATTAATTTGTTCCTATGATGAATTTTGCTTATACTAATTTGATGCAATTTTATTTCCACAAGTTCCTACCCTTCCTTTTTTCCTCTAAGCTTTTCTTTCTTCCCTCCTTCCCCCCTTTACCCACTCTCCCCCTACTTTTATAGTTTTATTTAAATTGTTGATTGCTTTTTATTTTCATTTTCTTCCTTCCTCCCTTCCTCTTTTCCTCTCTCCTTCCTTCCTTCCTCTCTTTCTGTTATTTTTTTGCTTCTGTTCTTTATTCTTCCAGTTAAATAATTAGTTCAAGATGTTCCTTTCCTCCCTTCCAACTTCTTTTATTTATTTTTTCTCTATTTGTTACTGTGCCTTTTTCCAAAAGACTTTTTTCCCCCGCTATTTATCTTAATTTCTTCTTTTTTCTAATCCTAAAATTTTATTTTTTGGTCTGTGTGCTATTCTCTTATTTCACAGATTTTGCAATTCAATTTGTGTAGAAGTAACATTGCTTAGAAGCAATGACAGGTGGTAATAACGATGTGGCCCAAACTGTTGTGTAGTTGTACACCGTGCCCTTCCCATGATTGTTCTCCTGATGTCCTTGCTATTTCATTTCTGCATCTTGTTTCCTCCTCTTTTCTATTTCCAACTGCTTCTAGGAGTTCAGAAATTCCTGCTCCTGGGTCTGAATATTTCCTGTGGAGGAATACCACTCTCTCAGAGAAAGTGGCCTCCCCAGTGCACCATCTCTCCATTGAACACCCATTGTCCAGTGCAGGGATGCAACTTTTCCCTTGTCTTCAGTGAAAACCCCTCCCTCGGGTAATATCTTCCTTTTGTATTTTCCTGAAGCCCCTCCTTCTTACTGAGATAATAGAGCATTAATATGCCTTCTCTTTTCATCTATGGACTCCACAGGTTTGTATCACTCATTCCCTACACTTGCCCAGGTACTAGAGTGGTTTGCCATTTCCTTCTCAAGCTCATTTTACAGATGAGGAACTGAGGTAACCAGGGGTAAGTGACTTGTCCAAGGTCACATAGCTAGCAAGGGTCTGAGGCCAGATTGGAATTCATGAGGATGAATCTTTTTCATTCCAAACCCAGTGCTCATTCTGCCACACCACCTAGCTGCTAGATAAATGGCAACACATCTTATTTAGTGTTCATTAATTTTCCATTTTCCATTAACGAAAGCATATCTGATTGATGTAGAACTATTTGATAAGTCTGAGAACTTTGGGGGAGGCGGTATCCTAAAGTGATTGGGCTGCTGTTTGGTGCTGCAGGATTTGTAGAAATTGACAAATAAATCTAGACAAGGGATGCTTCCCTGGAATGTGACCTAAAAGTCAGAGTTGCAAGCAGGGTTTCTTGGAGTGGTTTAGGGTCAGAGGAAGGACATGACATGGCTGTTGCTATTGGACAGCTACTCTGTGATGATGGTCAGCAGGTAGTATTGGTATTGACAGTGGAACTGATAGTGGGATCTTTCTCTTTTCAAAAAAATGATCAGTTAATAGCATTTATTTTCTCTCGCTCTCTCTCTGTTCAATTGGAAGGAAAAGTAACCTTATAAAAATATGTATAGTTAAGTCTAAAACTGGCCATCCTTGTTACTATTGCCTGGAAGGCCAGGCATCATAGATTTTACCTCAACTCCAGGGTACCCCAGCACTCTCAAAAAGGTTTGGTGTATGTTTCTATCAATGCCTTCAGCCCCCTCTGATGGTGTCCCTCAGTTTTAGGGAGTGATCCCTTGCATTCCAGTTCCATATAACTACTTAACAGTTGGATTAGCTTTTATAAAGAAATATTTTAGATATCACAAATATTTAAGCTTCCTTTCCAGTATGTGGTAGGCAGATCCCCCTCCCCACCTTATATCACTTTAGAGTCTAGAGAGGGGAAGGAGATTAGGTTCATAGGTTAGTTTGTTTCCTATGTAGCACAGTCAGTTTCTCTGGGCTCCCTACTGGCTATACCATCCTGCCTATAATCTTGGTTCCAAGGTCTCCATGGGTTAAATTTCCATCAGACAAGGTTACTGATATAACCCAGAGAAGGACTAATGAAACAGAAAATAAAACAACATCTTAGACTAATTTCTTAGAGCTCAGGGCTCAGGAAAAAGAGAGAGGATGGGGAGAAAGTCTTTCTTTTACCAGTTCAGTTCGTGGTACACTTGCTGAAAGAATGAATAGGAAAGAGCTCAAGACAGAAAGAGACTGTCTCAGTCTGTTCAGTTTTGAAGCTAAAGCCTATTTGGATTATCCAACCAATCAAAGGTGACTATGCCTGCCTACATGGTAGAAGATAAAGAGTACCTCCATCTTAGGAGATCTAGGTACACCCATGCAGGTCCCCTTAGGGGCACCTCCATGTTAGGCAATGTAGACACACTCCTAAGACCTGATTACACAAGAAAAATAAATTTCCACATTAGCAACATCCAAATATATATATCTCTTATATCTTGAGTCTGTAACTGTCGAGGGGTGGTTAGCATTGTCAGTCTTCTGATCTTGTGGTTAATTGTTATCATGTTTATAGTTTGTAGTCTTTCAAAGTTATTTGTCTCTAAAACGTTAATGTATAAATTTATTTAGCAAATAAGTTATTTTGTCTATAATAAATACCCAAGGTGACTATAAAGGACATATAAAAAAAGATGAGCTGATAAATAGAAGTATGCATAGAATAATTTTATGCCTCTATCTATATTGATCTATCTACCTACAAAAATTTAAAAAATTACATCATAATTTTGATGTATATTTGAAAGGAATAGTAAATTGTGCATAGCAGATTGCAGTTTCATGTGCAATCATTTTTCTTTTTTCTTTTTTTTGGTACTGTTATGGAAATGCTTATTTTATTCCATAAATTAGTTGGTTGGTTGGTTGGTTGTCATTTATTCTTGAAGAGGATCAAAATGACATCACTATTCTAGAGTCAAGTTTCAGTGCATCTCACTGTGGCTGAGCAGACCAGTAGGACCACAGAATGTTCTACCACAGGTTGAGCACAAAAGTCCATGTGAACATTTGGGGTGGAGCCTCTAAATTTGTACATCTTGCATTTCTTTTAAGCTGTATGAGTTGTGCTTTGTTCATAGAGCACAGCACCTTCTTTTTTGAGGGGGGTGGTGTTTATCGAAGACTAGTCCCTCTCATGTGGTGGCTGTTGAGCCCTTTTCAGGGCTGCTTTCCACCTTTGGTATCCACCTGTTCCATCAAACTCTCACCTGTGGCTCCCAGAAGCTATAGCATATGTAGTGGCCACACCCCAGTAAACCATTTCAGTAGATGGGCCAAACCAGATCAAAGGTAACCAAGGAGTCTCAAACCCATTTGTGAGTTAGAGGAGTATCTACCTCAAACATGTGAAGACTTCCCTTGGTGGAATGGATGGATGAGAATAATGTCTGTTCCAATGGCCATGAAGGGCTGTGGAGAGGTTAGAGCTTGGTTAGACGTTGAAGATGCTAACATCATCCACTGCATCTTGAGCCATCACCAGTCATCTTGATTCTCTCCTGCCACTGGACTGTGATGACTCTGGAGGAGAAAGTGAGGCTGACAATTTTGTGGAACTCTGCCTCACTTAAATCCAATTTACCCATGAATCAAAAGACATTACCCATACCATTTTACCATTCCATAACTTAAAAATAAAATAAATCAATAGGAAAAAATGTTATTGTACAGGTGTTCTCCTTTTTCTCCATCAGTTCATGTATGTCTTCCAACATTTCTCTGAAACTATACCTTTCATCATTTCTTATGGAACAATAACACCATTTACCATAATTTAAGCATCCATTCCCAAGTTGGTGAACATCCTTTTGCCTTAGATTCTAATTCTTTGTACTACAAAAAGAGTTACAAATATTTTTGTACATTTGGGTCTTTTTCGTCTTTCTATGATTTATTTGGGGTATAGACCCTATTAGTAGCAACACTGGGTCAAAAGATATGCAGCTTAGTGACTTTTTGGGGCATAGTTCCAAATTGCTTTCTAAAATGATAGGATTAATTCAGAGTTCCACTAACAGTGAATTAAAGAAGCAGGTGCCTTCTCCACATCAGTTGCTTGGGTGATGACTTGTGTGGTCAAGGGGAAGGGAATAAGAGAGAAGCAGGGCTGGTGACTTGGGGGTAGGGTAGTACTGTGATTTCTCTGGCTCTTGAGTGCAGATCAGAAACCTTTGGCCTTGAGGCCATATGTGGCTCTCTAGGTCCTCAAGTACAGCCCTTTGGCTGAATCCAAACTTTACAGAACAAAGCCCCTTAATAGAAGGATTTATTCTGTAAAACTTGGACTCAGTCAAAAGTCCACACCCAAGGATCTAGAAGGCCTCATGTGGCCTTGAGGATGCAGGTTCCTCACCCCTGTCTAGGCTGTCTAATAGTTGACTAACAGTTCAGCATAACTTCCAGGGATTTTTGCTTGTTAATTTCAATAAATCATTAATTGGTGGACTTTCAAGTCACATTATAAGAAAACTTAGGACATTAACCTTTCTTCGAATCATATTGTTCATTTCATTTGCTTCTATAATGCGGACTCTGGGAGTTGAGGAAGGGAAAGAGAAGGACCTAGAAAGTGCCCCCAATCCTCTTCCCTACTGATTGGTTCCCTGTTGGTTGACGTCTGATCCTTCTTCAATCAGATGCCTGTCACTGCTATGATATTACTATCGACAGGGAAAAGAAATCGCACGAGCCCAGGAAAGTGTCCTTGATGGGTTCCACAGAGATTAAAGTTTGATGATTCAGTGGTAGCCATATAAGGACAATATCACTGATCATTTCAATGTCATCTCTGCTTCCTATGTAACCAAGACATACCCAATATCGCCCTTCCTCAACAGACAGCCAAGACTGTTCGTTCGTACACAGGTCATGAGGTGCTCTGTGACAATAAATCATTGGATGGAAGAGTTAGAACTGGAAGATAATTCAGAAGCCATCTAATTCAACATCATAACTTTATAGCTGAGGAAACTGAGTCCCAGTCAGGTGTAAGTGACTTATCCAAAGCCACACAAGTTAAGACTGTTAGTAGTAGGATTTGACCTCAGGTCCTTTGGCTCCAGGCAGAGTCCGAACTCTCTCTGAGAAAGCAATAACATGGAAGGGTCTTGATTGAGAAACATGGGGAGAAATAAAGTTGTGGATTAGCTGAATCCCTATCTGCAACAGTTTCCTGAGTAACAGACAATTCCTTGGGAATAAGAAATTTTTGATTGTTGATGATGATATCCACAGCATTCAAAAAACTTTTCAGGAGAAAAGCGAGAGTGTGAGTACACATCTCCCCACTCCTGGTTTAACACAAAATCATTAGCTATGGCTATCCTGTCCAACTTCTTTATTTTTATGGATTGGGAACTTGAAAGTCAGAGAGGTTGTGACTGGCTGAAGGTCAAACAGCTAATTAATGACAGAGCCTGGCCCCAGACACAGATCTCTTGGCACCCATGGCAGTGCTGTTGTTTTTTTAAACTATACTTTGGTGAAACTTTGATTCACTCTACTTTTGAGTTGGCATTAAAACAAAATCAAATAACTCCTGTGTCTGATTTCAGACTAAAACTGCCTTATATTAAAAGCTGAGTCCTAAATCTATAATCTTTTATTAATGTCAAAGTCATACAGGCATTCTCCTTTCCCCTCAAATTTCCTCTTTTTTTCTCTCCATAAATCTTTCCCCTCTTAGCCTATTAGTCTATTTATTTACAAAACAATTTATCTTTTTGAAAAAATATTTTAGTGCATAACTAATAATAATTGCTAACACTTCCATACAACTTTAAGGCTGGCAAAGCACACACACATACATATATAATCTCATTGGATGGCATAAAATTGATAATCACAAGTCTTGCTAATTAATTATTTTTTTCATTCAGCAATTGAATGAATTATTTTTTTCTTTATAAATTAGATCTGTTGGGTACTAATCCAGGAATTATTAGTATTTTTGTGTGTGACATGGACCCCTTTGTCAGTCTGATGAAATTTAGCGATCTTTTCTCAAATTAATATTTTTAAATATATAAGATAAAAATACATAAAGATATATACCTAAAGGAAAATACATAAAGAAAACTAATTATATTGAAATGCAGTTATAAAATTAAAAAACAACAAGTTTCTGGTCCCCAGGTTAAGAACTCCTGTTATACAAATGAAGACCTAGTCCAAAGTCAAGGTTTTCTATTCTCCATTGTATTAAGGCCCTTTTCATTTGTGTATTCCATTTAATTAATTGACTGGACAATGGATTTAGTTTCCCTATCTCTATGGGGAAGTTTTAGAGTTTTGGAATTTGCCACAATAAAATAAGGGGGAAGTAAAAAGCTGCTTATGGGGGGAGTTTAATATAACAGCCGGTTGGAAGCAAATAATATATAGTAGAAAAGAACTGAATTAAAGCTTGTCTACTGCCTGAACCAAACCCATCTGTTTTTGAAGGTCTTACTGACTGGATTAATTAAATATTCTTCTTGATCTTTGCCATTGGCTTGTTTGATTTTATTTGGCCTTTGGAAGAAAAGCTCACAGTGACCACTGTTGAGAAATTTATTCTTCTTTTATGCAGCATAGGATCTGCAGAAGCTTATCCTTCAGAAATAACAAAGCTGACCTTTATTTTTTATTTTTTGCTTAAGTATCCACATCTCTTTGGGAGATCAAAGACTTGAATGGATCTGGAAAAATAGCTAACAATATGTACAAATTTATCCAGCTTCTTTGAGTTTATCCAAACCAATTATCCTTCTGAGAGTATTGCTTGTGAAAATATATACTTGTTAATCTTCTGGCCATCAGAAGCGGGATTTAGGCAATACACATTGGTACTGATTGGGAATGAGATTTTTGATGTTTACTAAGTTAATGTAATAAAGATTAACTGGTGAACTGCTAGTGAAGTTGCAGAAAGCATGAAGAGGATAGTCATGGTATGATTGCATATCAGCAGAAGTCTATTTCCAGGCACAATAATTTAATGAATTCCCTGTCCTACTTGTACATAGTTATCCTTTAGATATCATTGGGGTTGGGGTACAGTGTCCCCATGATCTGGAAGATTCACATACAATTTTTTGGTTCTTTCTTTTTACTAGAGAAAAGTCTACTTTTTTAAAAATAGGATGTTTATAGTACATTAATGTACAATTTGGGTTAAGTATTTGGTCATAGGTTATGTGTAAGTCGATGTTAATAGAATATCGTATGAAAAAGGAATTTTTCTGTGTTGACTGCTGGCCTTTACATATCATCTGTGGCTTTTGCAAAATTCTCAAAAAGTTCCCATTTAATTTCTTATGCTGACTCATGATATGCCACAATGGAGAAAGTTGCAATGTAAAAAAGATAACTATACATTTTGCCTATCTT
>JAQQSK010013665.1:0-11407 GCA_028658325.1 Potorous gilbertii
ACACATTTGGGACATTCACCCCAAATATTCATATGGACTACTTGTACCCAACCTGTGGCAGAGCATTCTGAGTTCATATTGGTCTGATCAGTCACAGTCAGACACACTTACAATAGTGATGTCACTTTGGTCCTCTTCGAAGATGAAGGACAACAACCCAACCAACCATCCATTCTCAAGTGAGATCTGTTAAGTCTCTCAGCCTTGTTTCCAAATAGTCAGAAATTCTGTCTTTTTTCCAGCCCTTAAGTGACATTTGCTCTGGCAAAGTGAATTCAGATTAACTGATCAACAGGACATCTAAATGGATGGCCCCATATGTCTGAGTTTGAGTCACCTTCTTAGCCTTGATTCTTTATCTGGGCCTCTTTCAAAATACATAGGATCAGGTGGGAAAGGGCTGTTGGTGTTAACCTTATATCTCTGCAGTGGTTTGAAGAAAAATGTCTTCAGTAGAAAAGTCTGGGCTGGGCCTGATGTATTCTGTCATTCTGATCTATCTGCATCAGGCTTGGAGGCAGATTGGAAGACAAAAGGCAGGCTGGCTGAAGATACTGACATCAAGCAGAATCCATCTGCTGAATAGATGCCTAACCTCTTTGGAAAGACATTAGCCAAGCAGACTGCTTTCTCGAACTTGAGGTTAATCCCAAATACTCCCTCCTACCTCTTCCAAATAAAGATTACCCAGCTGTGAAAGAGGTCTCACTTGATCAAGATGGTATGGAAGAAACTCATTCTAGGAACTTCATTCAGGGGTAGTGGCAATCTTATGCAAAGGTAGAGTAGGTGGCATGATTGGGGGGGAACAAGGAAGGCCACCTGCCCCTGAATGTCTTCCTCATCATCACCTCCTATTCTACCGATAGAGATTCATTCCTTTGAGGTAATTATTCCTTTTGCACTATCTCCCTTTTTAAAGAATTACAAATCCTTCAAGAAAGAGCCATAGGGAATTATTACTACCTTAATGTGAATGAGTTTATTAGAGACAGGAGAGGCCATAGAAGTATTGAGTGCCTTTTCCTTCCCTGGGAGGGGAGAAGTGAATGTTGAAGGGTGAGAAGTAGGAAAAGAGTAAGGAGAGGCAAAGAATGGATGCTGAGTTTACACTTGAATTCAACAAACAATAAACACTATGAACAAAAGATTGCGTTAAGCACTGGAAATGAAAAGCAGCATAGTGCCCTAGAAAGATTCTCTTGACTGTCCTATAATAGATGGATTGGCAGTGTACAGGGGACGGGGGACCAGGTTAGAGACTGGGCCCTGTGCATCATCTAGCTGCCTCTAGAGTCAGGGAGATTGGTTTAGAGGCTGTCCAGAAGAGACATGAGGAGACTTTTCAGACAGAGAGGTAGAGGTAGTAATTGAGCTCAAACATTTATTAAACACCTACCATATGAAACATCCTATACAAGCTATTAGTTAGGGAAGAAGCAGTGGCACATTTCAACTGGGGTTCTGAAATGTTGCTTGCTTTTTTGAGGCCTCTTTTCCAACTATCCAAGAGGGGCCAACTTATTATTTTTTTTTCTCATCAGATTCCAGAATCCTTCACAAAGCTTGGTACACATTGAGTTCATGAGACATGTTTAACATACATTGTTATAAGCATAAAGGACCACATGTAGGAACTTTGTACTATTACATGATGATGAAGACAAGCAGATGCAACCTAGAATAATGGAAGGCAGGGAGTTAGCATGAATGTCAGAGGATACAACAAGAGTTCTTAATGTGGGATTTGTGGATTAAAAAAAATGATTCCAATGACTGTACTTCAGTATAATTTGTTTCCTTTGAAATCTTAGGTATTTTCTTTTGCAGATTTAAACACTGTTCTGAGAAGAGGTCCACAGGCTTTTCCAGACTGCCAAAAGGGTCTATGAATGACTAAAAGCCCCTGTTCTACACTACAGAGTCAAACACATGGCCCGTGTTCTTTACATGGTCCACAATTCTCTTAAGTATAGTAGAACCAGATTAAAAAGTAGTTTCTATCTGATTTTAGCATGGTGATACATAAATAAAAAAGAAATAATTAAAGATATTGTAACTTTATAAGTCAATATGTAGCCCATGGGGATCCTTAGGGATGCTTTAGTGGCCCAATTTCTACATGTCTGACACCAATGTCCTGCCTCGGTCCCAGGAGTGTTCTGAGGATACATGAAATGAAGTTTTTAAAGTATGAAGATTATAGAGATATGAGGTTCAATTCTTAATGATTTTTAAAGGATCTACTATATAAAAGACATGAACTGACCCACTTTTATATATGTATCCCTAGCACCTAGCACAGTACCTGGAAGATAGGAGACACTTAAATATTTTTTCATTGATTAATTGAAAAAAAATAGAGGCAATAAGGTGGCCAAGTGGATAAAGCACTTGGCTTGGAGTCAGGAAGAGTTCAAATCTGACCTCAGCTTTTACTACCTGTATGACCTTGGGAAAGTCACTTAACCTCTATTTGCTTCAATACACTGAAGAAGGAAATGGCAAACCACTCTAGTATCTTTGCCAAGAAAATCCCATAGGCAATATTGGTGTACCAGGGTCCGTGGGGTTGCAAAGAGTCAGACATAACTGAATGACTGAACAGCAATGGTAAGAAGGCAAAATTATAGGTTCTGGCAATATAAATACACAAAAAATACCTGTAACAATCTCAGCCCTCTGAGAGCTTACATTGTATTGGGGAGTTACAGTATGTATAAAAATAAATAAATACCTTATAATTTGATAGGGGAGAAAAGAAAGTGAACTGAGAGACACAAAGAAAGAGATGGTGAGATAACAGGGATAGAAGGAGAGAGAATGTGTGTATCACAGACAGAAAGGAAGACAGACAGCTAGGCAATGGAGCGAAGAGAAATCAAGATGTGTTGAAATCTAGACTCAGATATTTCCTAGCTGTGTGACCCCGGGAAAGTCACTTAACTTCTATCCGCTTCTGTGTCTTTTTCTATAAAATGGAGACTAGCACCTCCCTTCCAGGGATGGAAGATGATTTTATAAACATTTTGCAAACCTTAAACTGCTATATAAATGCTAGCTATAGATCTATGTATCCATCTGTTTCTCTATATATCCATCCATCTATCCATCCATCTCTCTCTCTTTTCTATCTCTAACAATATAGAAGTGAAGTTTGCTGACATCTGCTCATTGACATATTTTGTGAATCATCCTGCTTTGTTTGAGAAGAGGGGATCAACATTTGGCTTCTGGTGTACCTCTCCCCTTATCTTTCATCTTTTATTGGAGCTGGCTAGCCTCAAGATTATTGACAGTTTAGCCACCCATTGTCTGGGCACACAGCATTACTAGAAGGCACTAGACTCTTTTCCCCTCTTCCGTGGTTGAGATGCAACATAAGTTGCAGTTAGAAAAGTGGGATATGGATCTTCTAGCTAGGGCTATGGCATATCCAGATGGTGCAGTGAGATGATGGTGCAGTTAAAGAGTAATAGGATTTAGAACTGAAAGGGACTTTGCAAATCACCTGTCCTACCTCCTCATTCTATAGATGAGAAAATGAAGGTTCAAAGACGTGAAGTTAGAATGAGACCTTTCCTAAGGTCTCACAAATAGCAAGTGGTAGAACCCATATCCTCTGAATCAAAATTCAAATTCTTTCTTAAATTCCCTCCTGCATCACATACCAATTCTTGTGAATCTCATATATATATACACACCAACTTGCACACCTAACTGTTTTCTCTCTTTTTGAGTCAAGGCAATCTTTTTACCTCCCTCGTTCTGCTCTAGTAATTGCTCCCCTGATTGTCTGGGAAAAGGATTCCATGCATATTCATGAACCCCCTATCTTTCAGCAGTACCCAGGTTTGCATGTTTCTCTGTCAAACATCATTCCATTAAAGCAGCAAGCTCAGCTATTTTTTGCCTACTCCTTCCAAACTTGTAGGTGACTTAGTGTCTTTAGGTAATGATTCTTAGGTGTCTAAATAGAAATCCTTTCAAATTCATGTTTCATGTAATAATATGCAGGGATTGACTGAGGCATGTTCTACAATGCAGTGTCAGCCTTGTCTTGTCTGTACACATGGCACAAAGGTATTTTTATGAGGGGAAGTGTCACATGAACATCACTTTGGCACTCCCATAGTTAAGCTAGGTGCTTTCTCCAGTACAGGACTCTACCTCTGACTGGGGATGTCAGAAGGTTACTAAAACCTGGTCTTTGGCCTCTCTGATAAAATCTTCACATATGAGAGACTTGATCCATGTAGGACGAGCAATGATGTGAATGAAGCTTATATGTTAGGAAGATGCAAAAACCCGAACAAACAACAAAAATATGCTCTAATTATCTCTTATTCTATTGTGCCAAAAAGAAATCATCTTTCCTCTTTATTATTTTCAAGGGCACTGTCCCAGGCACTCAGTTTTGTAGTAATAGAAGCATTCTTGACTCCTAATTTTTCCCTCTCTCTCCCACCATATATTGAATCAGTTGTGGAGTCTTGTTATAATTTTACTTTGACAACCTCTCTTGAATTGCTCCCGTTCTCTCCATTCACACAGCCACTACTATAATTTGGGTTCTCATTGCCTCTCAGATACATGACTGTAATAGTTTCCTAATTAACCTCTCTGTTTCCAGGTTCTTCTCTTTCCCATCAGTCCTCCCAAAACTTGCCTTCGGGGTCTCCCTAAAACACAGGTGTGACCATGTTATTCCACTGATTAAACACTTTCTGTGGGTCCCTCTTCTTTGTGGGATAAAACATAAATTTCTTATCGTGGTTTTTAAGGGTCTCCACCATTCTCTTCTTGTCTACATTTCTAGCCTTCTTTCACATTATTCTCATTAATTACATATTCCAGCAAAACTCTTGACATTCCATCTGCCACCTTGTTCATTTGTACCTGTACCTGAAGTGAATTCTTTCTTTAGTTCTGTTTGTTTGAATGGCATTGAGAAGTGGTTGTCCAGTCTCCTGGTGCAGTTCTCTCATTACTTTCTCAGACAGCCCATTCTATTTTTGGATGATTATTTGCTAGGAGTTTCCCCCTCCCTTATTTGTTGTTGTAGTTGGACAGCTAGGTTACTCAGTGGATAGAATACCTGACCTGAAGTCAGAGAAACTCATCTTCCTGAGATCAAATTTTACCTCAGACCCTTACCAATTGTGTGACCCTGTTTGCCTCAGTTTCCTTGTCTGTAAAATAAACTGAAGAGGGAAATGGCAAAACATCTTTGCCAAGAAGACCCCCTAATGGGATCACCAAGAATTAGACATGGCTAAATAATAAAAACAAATGTGCTAGAATTTTTTTTATAAGGACCTTTAAAATTTGCCTTTCTACAACTTCTACCCATGGTTTCCATTTCTCATTCTGTGCCCTAGGGTCAAGTTTAATCTTCTTCTACATGACAGCCCTTAAATATTTGAAGACAGCAACCATGTCCACTCTTAAATCTTTTCTTCCCCAGGCTATGTATCCTAACTCTTTCAACTGATTCTCATCTGCTATAGTTTCCTGTAGTTTCCACCATCCTGATTGCCATCCCCTTTATGTTTGTCCATATCCTTCCTAAAGTATAGCACACTATATGTGTTCTGACTGAGACAAAATAAATTGGGACTAGTACCTCCATTCTTCTTTTCTTCATGCTTATCAAGATGTCCTAAAAGTGATTCAATTTATGATTTTTTTTATTTTTGACTATCATACTATGCTCTTACTTCATATCCATCTTATAAGCAAGTAAAATTCCCAAATCTTTTCCACAGGAGCTATTGTCCAGTCAAGCTGCATATGTATAGTTGATTTTTAAAAATCAACCATAGGAGTTTACCTTTATCCCAATTATGTTTCATTTGACTTGCAGCAGGATCAAGATGAAATATAATAAGGATAAGTGTAAATCTCTCCAGTTAGATTGTGAGTCATGTAACACCAATCTTCAAAGAATAAAAAATGAGTATCACTCAAAAGGCAATGGAGAGGTACATGGTAAATGAAGGCAGGATGTAACACTTAGCAAATAAGGAACTATGAAGAAGAGCCAGGGTAAAGTAGATCATCCAAGAAATGGATGGCAGGAATATACGATGGGCTAGTCACATGACTAGAATAAGGGATGATGGATGGACAGCTTGTGTATTTCACTGTTACCTTCACAATGTCAACAGAAAGAGAGGAAGGCTACTGGTACATAGAACAGATTCCTAGGGGTGAACTAGGGATGAAGTATATGTGTAGAAATGATGCAGATCTGGAAGGCAGGCAACATCTATATCCAAATATTCAATATAAACTTGAATATCATTCTACTGATTAACAATTTCTTCATGTTTCTTTGAGTTTTATCTAACTTTTAGTATTATATATATTTTCCTGTTTATCCATCCATCTCTCCATCCATCCATACTTTGACATAGTCATGGACAATAGTAATCTATCTAAAGAGAAATGTAAACTTCTGGCTGGCTGATTAGTTTACTTTCAACACCACAAACATTCCCTGCTCCCCACTAAGTTTTTATGCCTCTCTCAGAGTTAAATAGCTGGATGGTGAAGTGGAGAGAGCATTGGCCTTGGAGTCGGAAAGGGCTGACTTCCAATCCTGCCTTGGATATTTGCTGGTTGTTTGACCCTGGGCTAGTCACTTAACTGCTCTCCACCTATTTCTTCATCTGTAAAATGATGGTAATTATAGCTTCTACCTCACAGGATTATTGTGAGGATTAAATGAGACAAAATATATGAAGCACTTTGCAAAAACTTATTCTATAAATTCTAAATAATATTATTGTTGTTTTCTATTATTTCAGCTGCTTTAGCCTCTAAATATCTTTTTGAATACCAACTTTGATCTGTCATCCTATTGATTTACTATTTCTTCCAGTTTCTTTCTTCAGTTTTCATTTAACTTTCAGTACTATACATTTTCCCCTGTTTATCCATCTATTCATCCATCTGTATGTTGACACAGTTTGGTATAATAGTAATATATCTTAAGAGAAATATTAAACCTCTCATAACTGGTTGATTAGTTTACTCTCAACATCATAGAGATTTCAAAGTTCCCCTTAAGCTTTTATGTTTCTATCACTCAAGAATTCATCTAGACTTTTTTTGAGTTAACTTTTCAGCTATCTTGACTATCAGAACAAACTTTATCCTTTGTTGAGTAGAAACCTCATACTTTCTCTAAACAATTCCCAAATAGAATGGACCATCTTAGAAGAGAGTGGTTTTCTGTCACACTGAATATTTCCAAGCAGGGTTTGAATGTCCTCCCATTGGTTATGTAACAGAAGGGATTCTCATTCTCATGTGGTTTGGACTAAATTGCTTCCAACTCAGAGCTTCTGTAATTCTTCAGCAAGGCATAGTGAAAAAATGTTGGATTTGGAGTTAGGGTTCAAATTCTGACTTGAATACTTTCTGTGTGACCTTGGGCAAGATTTTCTGAGCCTTGGTTTCCTCATTAATGAAACTGGACTTAATGACGCTTGCGTTTCCTGTCTCATAGGATAACTTCAAGGGAAACACTTTGCAAGGTTGAGAATTCTATGGAAAGTTCTATAGTTATTATTTATTCATTCATCACATTTACTGTATGTTTAAAATGTCCATTTTCTGTTTTAATTTGTGGGTCCTTAGTGCTTCTCCTAGATCATGCTCATAAACTTGCAATCTCTCTAACATATGTTGATTCCTTTTTGTGTATTTCATTTCTGCCCTTGAAGGAAAAAAATCATGAAAAAATCCAGACATTTGAAGGGACCAAGGGACTAGGCTGTTTCAGACTTTTGTTTACTTATGTGAAAATTAATGAGGATGTCTAAAGACATAGACATCACCTTTGTTCCCTCAAGGTCCAAGATCAATACGTATTTATTAAGCATCTGTACTCAGCAAATCAAACAAACACCTCTTTGCCTACTGAAGTTCCCTGGGCTGACTTTACATCCTCCCCAAGATGAAAACTTTGTATTTATTTTTGATTTTTTTCCCTTTCCTTCTCCTTGGCATGGGACATCCAATAAGTCAGACAATAAGTCTTGATTTCTTCTAAAGTCTTCCATTCCCTTGTTTCCCTTCTTGGTGCCACCATTACAGTTCAGGCTCACATTATGTCTCAGAGATAGTGGGAAAAAGATTCCAGTTCAGGTAGAGCTTAGACTAGATGGTCTCCTAAGTCCCTTCCAACTCTGAGGTCCCACGATTTTGTGACTTGTACCACTGCACTGCAATTCCCTCTCAGTTCTCTTCCTTCTTTCAATCTATTCTACATAGGCTACTAAGTTAGTCTTCCCACTGCACTACTCTCATGATGCCATTCTTCTACTGAAAAGAAAAACTTCTGTGGTTAAATGCCTTGCCTAATAAAATCAATTTTCTTTAGATCTGGCATCTGTTTTTCTAACCTAGCTGTCTACTCAACCACTCTACAAAGTCATTCCTTGACTATTTCTGCCTATGCTGAAGTCTCCCTCCCCTTAGAAATTATGGTTTTTCAAAATACCATTCATGGCATTTAGTCTATTGAGGGGGAGATAAGATATATGTATTTAAAACTGTATTGTTAATGAACCTTGCAGATGGGCAAACATCTTGACAATAGGGGCTGTACCTTACACTTCTTTGTGTATCTCATAATGTTTTCAATATAAGTGATCATACAACAGGTGCTTAGCATTATTGACTTTATTTTCTATCAAACTTAGATGGACACACCAAAATTATATGGAGAATGGTACTAGAAGTTCTAAGATCAAGATTTGAACCTAGGTGTCCTGACTCCAAATATAGTCCTCTTTTCTCTATATTACACAATCCTTTCTACATTCCTCTTCCCTTAAAATCAACATGTTTCAGAAATATAGTCTTTGGAAATGAAAATTAAACAACAATGTTCAAGGGCTACATCCCTTCTAAGTGATGTACAAGAAATGCTGAATGTTAAAAATAAATTTATTGTCTATTACTCACTAAGGGAAAATGGAGGTAGAGACCCGAGGATATCTCCATTTGGTCTAGAATAAATTTCCCATGCTGCAGATTCATCAGTGTACAGATGTTTTCCTGAATAGGTTGAGCATAAATCAATTTTTGAAAATAAATTGAATCCTATTTCAAATTCATCACAAGTTCTTACTTTTTAAAGGAATCTATAAAGAATTTTTTTTTCAAGCATCCCCTAAATGTAATTTTTTTGTTTTATTTTAGGAGGATAAATCTGGTCCATTTCCACATCTATAAAATGAGGGGGTTGGATTCAATGATTTCAAATGTTCCTTCCAGAATAAATGAAATTTCACTTGAAATGTTCATATGTTGGGTTTGTTTAAAGTGAGGGACATTGAAATGGTTAGTGCCATTTTTCATTTTTCACTTTGATTGAAAAAATAACTGAACATTTGATTCTCTGAAGCCTGGGCAATGGACAAAATTTTGGCTTGGAATTTGACTCAAATGGCTTGAGACTGAGCTCAAAATCTATTCTGTAGTAATTCTTCTCGGCTGGTCACAGCTCAAAGTCACCCCTATAACCTTGTTCTGAATATAATATTCAGTCACAGAAATATATTTTCTTGTCTTTTTTAAAAAGGAGAAAGATCTGGAAGCCAAGGCACAAAGAGGTCATTGACTTAATTATCTTTGCTATTAGTGTCATTACTACTGTATGTAAAAGTCACTCTGGAGATTGTTGATGTTTTTCTTTTAATTATTGTGCTGCCCTGGATGTCAGCCTCAAGGAAACCTTTTTCTTTCTAAACATCATGCACCTAGAAATGCCTATGGGTGTTTAAATGAAGTCTGTAGGAACTTGTCAAGAGAATAGAAAGGTAATCCCCTGCCTGACATCCTTCTCCCCCTCATCCCTTGCCCAAGAAAAGAAGGAATCATTTCAAAGTAACTTTTTTCTTAGGGAAACACACACCCACACCCACCCACACACACACACACACATACACACACGAACAAACAAATCAGGATGAGATTAGACAGCTGTTGGCTAAGATAAATAAGTCCCTATCATCTTCCATCCTACATCACTGAACTGGGATCATAGAGTTGGTTACAAAGGATAAAGCGCCCGACTTAGAAGGAACTTTAGAGATTTTCATACCTAAACAAATGTCCCCAACCACTTGTACTTGTTACTCACCCTCTACTTAAAGACATTCAGTAGTAAAAAAGGTGTCATCACTGCCCAAGGCTGCTTACCCTACTTTTGGACATTTGATTAAAAATGTTTCTTTAAAAAAATAAAAAAAATTTCTCTATATTGAACTGAAATCTGCTTCTCAGCTACTGCCACGCATAAATTCTATCTCTCCTTCCTGGGAACAAGGAGAATAATCTCAGTCCTTCTTTCATCTCACAGTCCTCCAGATACTCAGACAGCTAACATATCGTGACTTTCTCAAGTCTTTGCTTCTCCAGGCTAACCACTTTTACTTCCTTCATCCTGTGGAATATGAGGTGTCTCTTTCTCTGGATACTCAGAAGTTCGTTAATGTGCTTGCTGAAAGGTAAGACTCTGAATGGAAGACAATGTTCTTGATGTGACCGGCCAGGATGTAGCGTAGTAGAACTCTTGCCTCTCTCATTTTGGCCGCCATAAATTCTATTAATGTAACGTACAATAATGTTAGCTTTTTTTTTTGTTTGGCTCCCACCTCGCATGGTTGACTCATATTGAATTTGCATTGGATTAAAATTTTTAGAAAGCTTTCAGGTGATTGCTGTGTAGCCTCACCTTCCCCATCTTGTATTTGGGAAGTTAATTCCTTAAACACAAGAACCCTTTTCTGGTAGTCCCATGATTTGTCCATTATTCTAGTGTATTGAGATTTTTTTTTTTTGCATTCTGACTATCATCCAATATGTTAGTTTCCCCTTCCAGCTTTGTGTCATCTATACATCTGATGAGTCCGCCATCTATGGAATCCATTGTGTTACTGATAAAAATTTGGAATAGTGACTCTCAGTAGATGTGATGATGATAACTGATGACGGAGAAGGAAGAGCTGCTAAATTATGGTTTTTGAGCCTGGCGTCTTTGCCAAGGAGAATGATATCTGACCTGGAGAGATCAGAACAAAACTGGTTAATTAGGAAGCTGATACAAAAGACAAGAAAGGAGACAGAAAGTGTCCAGCTAGACTAGCTAGGTTGAAGCCACTTGTCCCAGATGAATTGGGTCCTTCGGTATTAAAAGAAACGGCAGACATGATTGCTTAGGAACTGTCAATTATATCTTAAATGTGATGGAGAATCAGGTTTGAGAAGGGCATATATTTTAATGCTTTCAGGAGAAAAAGGAAAGAGAATGGAATATGTAAACACTAAGCCAGTTAACTTGAATTCTATTCCTCATAAAATTCTAGAATGTATTACTAAAGAGAAGGTT
>JAQQSK010013666.1:0-11407 GCA_028658325.1 Potorous gilbertii
GCAGAAAAATGGAAATTTTGGCTACAGTCACCCTATTTATAGAGTAAAGCTAGTTCTGATTGGACTGAACAACACACAAATCCTGAGCTGTGATTCAGGATTGGCTGATAATTTCAGTTCATGTTTTCTGGGTAATTTGATTGGTGACTATCCATCACGCCCCTCCTCCTTCCTCAATTTTGTAGTGTTTCTTTAGCCTAGCCTGCTAACTTCCTTCGGATTCTGACCTCTTTATTCATAGAGCGGAAAGCTTTGTCTTAAATGTATATTTATTCTTTTCTTGTATTATGTGTGCTCCAAAATTACCGTCAACTCGACGAGAATGCTTTGTTGGTTTGAGAGTTTGAAAAAAGACCGCGCTAACACGGGATTGGCCAATTCGGACCTTTCTCTCCCGCGCCTTTTCATTTCCCCTCCCCCACACATACACACTTTCTCAGATTCATCCCCATGCCCCCTCATAGGCAGATTACAGATTAATTTAAGACTACTTAACTGATTTAAATCTTGTCATTCCAGCATTAAGCATGCCCCCTCCCCCACCCCCGGAATATTCCATAACTGTAAAAACATTTACTTGAGGGTAGTTGTGTTAGGGAATCCTGGGTGCTTTATGTGTACCACTAGGACAGGTTGGCTTATTAAGAATCTTAATGTTTTAAATACACTGGGTCTTGATAGTGACCTAAAGACGGGAAAACGTGTATCTGTACTTATTAATAATGTATTCAGAATGCGTTTAAACTTGGTGGCCCTAGAATGTTTAAACACTTGGGACATTTTAAATTTGTACATCAAATAAAAACGCATGCTATCAGCTCTTGTTTTGAATAGATGCGTGGCTCTGAAAAGAGCCTTTGGTTTAGTGGAAGAGGGCGAGAAGAGTATACTCTACAGCCCGGCTAAAGACATTCTTATTTGCCCTTAGCTTTATGATGGCTCTCGGTCTTCTTGGGCAGCAGCACGGCCTGGATGTTGGGCAGGACGCCGCCCTGGGCGATGGTAACCTTGCCTAGCAGCTTGTTAAGTTCCTCATCGTTGCGGATGGCCAGCTGAAGATGACGAGGAATGATACGAGTCTTCTTGTTGTCTCTGGCTGCGTTACCAGCCAGCTCCAAGATCTCAGCAGTCAGGTATTCGAGCACAGCGGCCAGATATACCGGAGCACCAGCCCCAACTCGCTCGGCATAATTGCCTTTACGAAGAAGACGATGAACACGACCCACAGGAAACTGAAGGCCAGCCCGGGATGATCGGGTCTTGGCTTTAGCGCGAGCTTTGCCTCCCTGCTTTCCTCTTCCAGACATGGCGACGACTGCAAGCTTCAACCAAAACGGAAAAGCCAACTATCTAACGTCAGACAGCAGAACCTATTATACCATTTTGTGGTAGGATAAGTTAGGCTTTCGGATTGGTTAAAAACAGCTTTCACTGAAGTAGCCAATCAGAAAGTAGGTCAAGAATCTGCTTAATTACAGACGCTCTTCCCCCTTGCGATGATTTGACCCAATCAGAGATTAGATAAACTAAACCTTAATTTACATAAAAGTCTTCAAACTGCCGTCACCTGACTTCAGCCTTTCTTTTTCGGTGTTTTTGTAATACTGTTCTGAGAAACTTCATATTATTTCCTTCCTCAAATCGGGTCCAGCCTCAAAAATTGGCTCCAAGAAACTGGTAACTAAGGCGAAAAATAATAGTAATTCGCATTTTAGAATGTCTACCAAGTGATTCTCACAGCACTCTCTTGAGGAAACTTGCTTTTTTTGCCAGTGAAAGAAAATGAGAAAAACGAAGTAATTAACTCAACATTGTATCTAGAATACAAAATCAGATCTTCTGACTTAGGGTCAGTGCTCTGTCCACTACAGCTCCACTTTCTCTACCTTGAATTAGGGGTAGGCACGGAAAGATCATTCATCCAAATTTCTCAGCCCTAGTTTATTTTGATCTTTCTGTAGTTTGGGCTCTATCCACAACCTCCTTTCCTTCTTAGGCTTAGATGACAGTGCTCTCTTCCTGGTTCTCCCTGTTCCTGTCTGCTTGTATTACATTCAGGGTTTCAATGAACATAGAAAAAATCTCAAAATAAGTAGATATAACTTTAGAGTTTATGGAATGAACTATTCAGAGAGAATGCAGAAAAACAGGCAGATCTTTTGTTTGTCTCATTTTGCCACCCATTGGCACCCAATATTTGTTTAAGCCTGGGAAATGAGACCATGTACATAATTATTTTCAGAAGGCAGCTCTATCTGGACAATAATAAACCAACCATAATGGGAACCACAAGGTTGTAACCCTGTTTAGAACCCAACATGAAACAAGTGGTTGGAAAAAGAATACAAGTCTGTATAGGGTAACATTTATTTAACTTATGCGTGCGCGCACATACACACACACACACACACACACACACACACACACACACACACACACACAAGACATCATGCAAAATGCCATGATGGATGAATAAAAAACCAGAATTAAGGTTGCCAGAAGAAATATCAACAATCTCAGATATCCAAGATGATACCACTCTGATGGCAGAAAGTGAAGAGGAATTAAGAAGTCTCTGGATGAGGGTGAAAAAGAAGAGTGTAAAAGATGGTGTGAAACCTTAACATCGAAAAAAAAAAACTAAGAACTTGGCAACTGGTTCCAGCGCTTGGTAGCATATAGAGGGAGAAGAAATGAAATCAGTGTCAGATTTTCTATTCTTGGGCTCAAAGGTCACAGCAGATAGTGACTGCAGCTATAAAATTAAAAGACTATTGTTCCTTGGAAGGAAAACTATGGCAAATCCAGAAAGCATACTAAGAAACAGAGAAATCACCTTGCTAACAAAGGTCAAGATAGTCCAAGTTGTGGTTTTTCCAGTAGCAATATATGACTGTAAGAGCTGTACTATAAAGACACTCTGGCTCTGCAGGATTGATGCTTTTGAGTAGTGGTGCTAGAGAAGACTTTTAAGAGTCCCTTGGACAGCAAGGAGATCAACTCAGTCAATTCTTTAAAAAATTAATTCAGGCTGGTGATCAAACCCTGCTGATAATGGATGTGATATGTAACCATTAATTTGGTCAAGGGTTTCAAAATACTAAAAATCCTACCAAAACAGGAAGAAAGGGAGTAGTAGCCACAGAAAATGTGGTAATTCATTCAAGAGATATTTAAGTGCTCAATTATAGCAAATGCCACTGTGTAACTGAAGTAAGGTCCTCTATGGTATGGAAAGAAAATGCCTCTTAGGTTATAGCATCCCAACAGCTGCCCCTACTTCCCAAGACTTATCTTAGGAATTGTAGAAAACAAGGACTGGGTGTGTAAACTATATCTAAATGAGAAGACCTCATCATTTTCAAGTCAATAACTCGGCTAGGATGAAGGGTTTACCCTTAACCTCATGTTCCTTGGCTCCTTCTTTCTCACAGCAAAGGAATCAGAGATTCTCTTTGTGTAAGCTGTGGGCCTGGGTTACTATAATAACTAAATAGTAACTGTTTCTCTTTTAGCCTGGAAGCCTGAGGGTCTTCCCCTCCCAGTTTGATTTTTTTTTTTTTATTAAAGGGGCCATTCCTTGAGTAACTTAAAGAAGTGTATGTGTGTTCCTCTTTTGTTGCTAAAGAACACCATGCCATCAGAGAAATAATGACTTGACTTACACTTCTTGTTTTGAGTGAGGGAAGGCTGTGCAGGTCACCAGCCTCACTTCTCCTCCAGAGCCATCTGAATCCAGTGATGACTGGAGATGATCCAGGATGAGGCAGTTGGGGTTAAGTGACTTGCGCAAGATCACACAGCTAGTGAGTGTCAAGTGTCTGAGGTGACATCTGAACTCAGGTCCTCCTGACTCCTGCACTCCTGCACTATCTGGTGCTCTATCTACTGCACCACCTAGCTGGCCCAACTTAAAGAAGCCTATTGCTAGAATAGGTGTATCTCACTCAAAGTAAGATTGTGATAAGACCGTTGCCTGAAAGGGCCAGGCCAGGGTTTCGTATTGCATCCTGGGCCATCTCCAGTCATCCTGATGAATATCAGGCCACTGGGCCCAGATGGCTCAGGAGAAGAAAGTGAGGTTGGTGACCTTGCACAGCCCTCCCTCACTTAAATCAAAGTCAATTGCAAATCATGTCATCGTTTTGATGTCATGGTCCTCTTTGAGAATGAAGGAAAAACACAAAAACAAACATGGGTTATTGTTGGAGTGTATACAAAGTCACATTTGAGTGAAAGTGGGCTCTGGGACCCCAGAAGAGAACCTGAGAATAAACTCTCCCTAGTCTTTTCAAATATTTTGGAGACTGATAGGAGACCTGTGGATAGCCTTTCTTGCAGCTGAACACTGGCCCCTGGGTAGGATAATCCCTGTAGATAGTGATTCCTACAAAAGCTATGGTTAGCTTCAATCTTAGAAAGACAGGAGACAGCTACTTTGGGTAAAAGCCTAAGTGAAAATAAAATCTCCTCTCCATCTGATTTAAGGCAGTCTATCTGGACTGGAGATAGACTAGGTACTTTGATATGTGCTTAACCATAAAGGCAATTCTGCTATTTGGGGGTTTCAAAAATGGGAAATAATGTAAGAAAAAGTCCTAGGTCTACATTGAAAACTTCTGAATTCTACATCACTGGATTCTTTTTAGACAAATGCTGTTGAGAGGCGGAGTTGACGATGGTTTGGTTTAGATGAAGTAAAATTTAAGGAATAAAGCAGATACTCAAAGTATTGCCAACTTTTTCTCTCGAAAACAATTCTGGGGAGGAGGTGGTTGGCTCTTAAAAGAACTTTGTGGTTTCTAGTGAAAGTGGAGACTTGTGCTGTAGGAAAACGGCAGGAAGCCGCTCTGGGCGATAGCCACCGCCCTGCAGCACGTAGAATTCTCCAACTCGAGGAAAACAGCCTGCGGTTATACGGTGGAATTACTACCAGCCATCTCCCAGGCCACGCAATTCCAACGGCTCCAGCTTCCCGACTTCCCGACCCTGACACGCTAGGAGACCTTTTGCAAATTACGCATGCGTCGTAGTATAAACTGCAACACCTCTAAACAACCATAACTGGAGGTTTTTGTCCCAGCTTTCCCCAGAAATTGGAAGCAGTAAAATTTAGCAGAAAAAAATCCATAATGCGAAGCCCTCTTTAGGGCATTCTCACAGTTTTAGGGAGTGCGGAAATTCACTCTATCATTGGGTGTGACGTGTACTGATATAACCAATAGGAAAACAGGATTGGAATCTGTCATTTACATTGGACAAAGCTTAGTCATGATAACCTTACAAAAAATTCTCCAATCAGAAAGGGGCCTTGAAAGTACCTTTATTTGCATACGCCCTGTATAAGTACTAAGGGGCCTGCAAAAGAAATCCCACATTCATTCCTCCTTCGTTTTCTTCCAAGATGCCTGAGCCAGCCAAGTCCGCTCCTGCCCCGAAAAAGGGCTCTAAGAAAGCCGTAACCAAGGCACAGAAAAAGGATGGCAAGAAGCGCAAGAGAAACCGTAAGGAGAGTTATTCTATTTACGTGTACAAGGTGCTGAAGCAGGTCCACCCCGACACCGGCATCTCCTCCAAGGCCATGGGTATCATGAACTCCTTCGTCAACGACATCTTCGAGCGCATCGCGGGCGAGGCGTCCCGCCTGGCGCATTACAACAAGCGCTCCACCATCACGTCCCGGGAGATCCAGACGGCCGTGCGCCTGCTGCTGCCCGGGGAGCTGGCCAAGCACGCCGTGTCCGAGGGCACCAAGGCCGTCACCAAGTACACCAGCTCCAAGTAGATGACCCGGGAAGATTCCCGACCTGAAAAATCCAAAGGCTCTTTTAAGAGCCACACAATTTGACTAAAAAGAACTGTAAATACTATACTCTTTAGGAGTCTCAAAGGTTTGTAGAGCTCTAAAGATTTATTTCTATTGTCCCCCTCCCCCCAATCATTTTAACCCCCTTCTTCCTTACCCCACCTCGTACTCCGTTCGCTGTAAAATTGATGACCTTTAAATAAAAGAAAACCGCATGCACCTATATTTGTCTATCTCCCTGCATGTTGCCTCCTTTCCCCAAACCTTACCCTCTATGCGGCAGCTAGACTAGTGTGCAAGACTGGATTTGTTTACTACAAATGTATTCATAGTAACGTTTCATGCCCTTTTCACAGATATTCACTATTTTAAGAATGGGTAGTTTTCTCCTTTAAAGCAAAAGTCTTAATTACCAAGCCCTGCACGGGTTTCTGACGGCTCCTAGCTTGGTGCGGTGTGATGTGAATGCGGCTCAGAGCAAAGTCATCTTAAAACCAATTGAAGGCCTTCCCCTTAGTCTTGTCGGAGCGGTTGGCTATAAGTACTCTTCTGTATTGTATTATATGCGAGATTTATCTTTGATTCCCCTTTCTTTAATTATTCCTCATTTAAATGGAAAACAAGAGCATATTGGGAGACGGGGAAAAAAAGACCAGATTAGTGAGGACACAATGTAAAGGATGCCCACTGACACAGGAAGCTGAACTCTCAATCCTCTGCTGCCATCAAGCGACTTGATTTTTAACGTCATCCCTTCTCGACTGCCACACCTTCAACCAATAATGGCCTTTTTCTATGTCTTGTAATGTCTTCAAGTATTTCCGTGATCATATTATTAAAAAGTAGAAGGAACCTTAAGATTCTAGATCATCCTACTCATTTTAAGAGAAGAGGAAACCAAGGTGCATGGGTTTTAAATGACTTGCCCATAGTCTCACAGATTGTAAGTTGCTAAGTCAACCTTCATACTTGAGTCCCCTGATTTCAAATTTAGTATACCTTTTACTTCCCTATTGCCTCATTTAAATTCTTTCTCCAGCCTCGGTCATCAAGAAAGTAGACAAGTGGGTTAGTAGGTTGTGCCTTCTCTTAACAAGTACCTCTCTTCACACTTACCCCATAGAATAAAAACTTCCATGTGCAGCACTGAACAATTTTTAACAACTGTTATGGAAGCTTTCCTGAAAATGAAAGAATTTGGGAGAATCTTTAGTAAAATAGTCTTCCATACTATTTCTGTGGAAAAGATGGAGGGAGATAGGTGGACTACGAAATAATATAATTAGAATTCAAAACTAATTGAACCTAAAGAGTAGTCAATTTAGCTAACTTTGGAGATCTTCAGTAGTAGGAATCCGTTCTAGGTTTGTTAACTGTTTAACATTTCTATCAAGAACTGGGATAAAGGCATAATATCTTTATCAACTTTGCAGGTAACAAAGAGGTAGGAGGGATAGCTTTGACATTTGATGTGTAAGGATCCAAAAAGATTTTTAAAATTCTGAACTTAAGAAATAAAACAAGCATTTCCACAGAGTAGAATAGAAAAAAAAAAAAGATTAAACAAGAAACTGCAAGTCTATTGGATACAAATTTCTTTCCTTTCAAATATATGATGAAGTTATAGGGTAATTTTTTCTCCTCAGAGATGGTTACCATTAGACACAAATGTGTGTGTGTGTGTGTGTGTGTAAACATATTTTATAAACTTCTATTAATCTGTTCTTTCTCTGGTTGCACATAACTTCTTCCTTCTTAGGCCCATTGTAGTTAACATTGCATTCATAACAGTCAAAATAACTTGGTTGCTCAAAGTTTCCTTAAAATAATGTTTTTACTATATATAACTTTTTCTTGATTCTGTTTATTTCAGTCTTCATTATTTTATGCGTTTTTTTATGTTTATCTAAAATTATCAAGCTCATCATATCATATAGCACAATAGTATTCCATCACAATCATATACAGCAATTTGTTTAGCCTTTCTGCAATTGACAAGCATCCCCAAAATTTCCAGTTCTTTGTCACTATAAGGAGAGCTGCTATAAATATTTTTTCATTTTTCACTAATCAGGGAAACAGACCTAATAATGGTATTGCTAGGTCAAAGAATATAGGCAGCTTTATACAAAATGATTTTGATACTAAGCACAATACAATTAAGATTAAATTTAATAGGAATAAATGCACATTCTTATACTTGGATTAAATAAATTGATTTTACAAGAACAAAAGAAGGAGGTGTTACCATTCAGAAAAGTACTTAGAACTTTCTTAGCATAGCAGATGCTAAATACTGTAAGCTGGGATTTGAACACAAGTGCTCTTAATCTGTTGTTATCCCTATATTTTACGCATAGTGGGTTCTTAACAAATGTTTGTTGGATTGTATTGGATGAGTATGAGAATGTCCAGAAGAGGATGACCAGAAGGTCTTCATGCCATATAAGGAAGGATTCACTCAGAACTAGAGAATTAAGCTTTCTAATAACTCAAGTTTTTCAAAAGTGTCAAAGGAAGTCTTAGGAGGTAGTAAGTTCAAGCAAAATATGAACAATGTTTATATGGAATTTTTTTTCTAGTGTAGATTTAACCTGATGGCCACTTTCCAACTTTGAAATTCTATAATTTTTTGATTCTCTGACAATATCACTTGTGCCAAACCTCTCATTTTACAGAAAGGGAATATGAGGTGAAATGGAATATCAAACAACTTGCTTAACATCTCACAAGTAATAATACAAATTCTTTGAAATATTAAAAAACTTAATTTAATAAAGATTTTCTAGTGGCACTTTCAATTTTACAATTGAGAAGTTTTTTATGATTACCCTTGAGGGAACCCATTTCAGGATCTGGAAAAGAATGAACATTCTTAGACTATAAAAGCACTAATTATAACTTTACTAAGATGATTAAAGGATATAGGTACATTATTAATTAAGGAAATGAGATTTTCAAAAATTGAACTTGATAACTGTTACAATCAAACATTGGGCTCTCCTTGTCTCTCACAAAGGTTCACGTCAGATACAGCAGGCTCCACAGCTATCAAGGGGCTCCCCAGGTCAGAAACACAACCCCCTCCCTGAAATTACTTCTATCCCCAAAATGTTTCATATGACATTAGTCTGAGAATCTCTCAACCAGATGCTGAAACAAAGTCTACATAACTTGGAACTATGTGTCTCTGGACTCTCCCACTACCCAAACTTGTTTTTCTATATTTTCTGCTAATGAAGTCTTATTTTCCACCTAGCTGAATTCTTACTAACGCAGATAGGTAACAAAGAGGTCAGGGTACCAGATCCGGAATTAGGAAGACCTGAGTTCAAATGCATCCTCAGACACTTACTAGCTATGTGACCTTGGGCAAGTCACTTAACCTTGTTTGCCTTGCTTTCCTCGTCTATAAAATGAGCTGGAGAAGGAAATGGTGAACCACTCTAGTATCTTTACCAATCTAGTGTTTTTGTCAAGAAAACTGCAAAAGACTTAGACATAACTGAAAAATGACTAAGCAACAATAGCTTCTTACTATGTCCTTTGAGTATTTCCTCATTCTAGACCTATCAATCCAGACTTAGTGGAAAACATAACCAAAAGTATTCCAATACATAAAATGCTAGAATTTCCTTTTGCTTTATCCATCTTTTAAATAGTATTTCTTAGAAACAAGAGCTCTGTGCTGTTAGAAGCCTAAGGCAGGATAGGATAGCATAGTGGAAAGAATGTCCACTATCCAGATTCTGGAAAGCATCCCCTCAAACCTGTCCTGCCCTCTCCACAGTTTTCAGTTGGCTCTCAAGAATTCTTCTCCATTTATCTCAGGAAACACACTTTGACTATAATGATCTTGAATATTCCTGTAGCATTCATTCTTTAGAATTTTAGAATTCCAAAGGACATCTAGTCCAACCAATTTCTGAAAAACAATCTGCTCTGTAGCATATCTGATAAGAGGCCCTCCAGCAATTGTTCAAAGACCTTCAACTGAGGGGGTATACACTGCTCCCCACTTCACATCAGATAGCTCTAATTACTTAGGAAGTTTTTCCTTACAACCAGCCCAAACTGAAGCAATTATAATCCTTCTTTCACATGATGGTACTTCAAACACTATAAAATAATCATACCTGTCCCAAAAGCTTTCTCCAGGAAAAATATCCCCAGTTTCTTCAACCTACTATAAGGAGAAAAAAACATGAAGACCTTCAATATCCTGGTTGCTTTCCTGGGTATTCTTATCAGAGTCCTTGATAAAATACAGCCAGAATTAACCATATTATAGATGTGGTCAGACCAGGACAGAGTAGAGTAAAACTATCACAACTTTATTCCCCTAATGCTCAAATATCACAGATTTTGAGAGTTGGAAAGGGCCTCAGCAGCCCTTTAAGGAAATAATTCTATGTTATACATACCTGACAGTTCTTCAGATTCTTAAAGATCTCAAGTAATAATTTTTCCAAGGCTATATTCATTGACTCCCCTCCTGACTTTCTGTTTGTGTCCTTTTGTACACAGCAAGGAAAATAACAAGCTTCCTAGATGTCTCTCTACGTGGCATCACCATCTCCCTCATCATCTTCCCAGCTCACACTGGGCTCAGGTGGGATTTTCTTCTGTTTTCTTTGTCCCATGGAAACTTCTCAGATGGACAAATAATTCCATGTAAATGAATTTTAAAAGCATTTATTAGGCAATTATTGTACTAAGCACTAGAGATACGAATAGAAAATCAAAATACTTCCTGCTTTCAAAGAGTTTACATTCTATCAGGCAGAGAAATATATACATACATACATATATATTTACATGAAAAGAATGTGCAGAACAGGTACAAAAAAGCACAGTAGCCTTTAATGTGCAATACAAGGGTATGCCAAAGCCAGCCCTGAACTAGGAAAGCAATCTATTAAATTTTCAGTGTGAGTATTTATAGTTCAGAAATCTGCAATGACTACAAATAAAATTTGTTGATTGTCTAGACTTAAAAAAGTGTCAATAATACAGATTAAGCTTAAATGTCAGAGCACAGACTTTAAACATTTGGCAGCACACTCCTATAGTGTGCTAAACTATAACTAAAGTAATAAACTAGCCTAAACACTGCTTAGGCTCAGAAAGAAGGCATTAGAAGGTTCAGGAATGAAGTTATCATCAGATTGGAGGCCTAGTAACCACAGGACAACAACAACAATAAATAATAATTGACATTTATACAGCACTTTAAGGTTTACAAAGTCTCACAACACTCCTGAATGTAATAGCAAAGCAAATGACAAATTTTTTTAAGTTTCATTTCCATTGATAATATTCATTCCTTAGCCACTTCAGACAATGAAACATTTTTGGCATTGCCAAGGATTTTGATGGCAAAAACTTTCTCAGGTAGCTCCTGAGAAGGTTGAGGTTAGGCACCTATACAGGTAGTCTCTTTAAAGATAACTTTCCTGATTCAAGGAATCCACTGATCACCACCTGAAAGAGATCCCAAAAGAGAAACTCCTAGGAACACTGTGGCCAAATTCCAGAGTTCCCAGGTCAAGGAGAAAATATTGCAAGCAGCTAGAAAGAAACAATTCCAGTATTGTGGAA
>JAQQSK010013668.1:0-11406 GCA_028658325.1 Potorous gilbertii
ACTTTTTAAAAAAAATCATAATCATATCTCAATAAAATTTATTTTCTTTGTAATCATTTAAAAACATTATTCTTAGAGGGAGTTCCATAGTCTTTGCCAGGCTATTTAGCGAGGGTCATGTCACAAAAAAGTTAATAAGTCATAATATAGTCCAATACTCTACTTTTACAGATGAGAATCTGAAATTCAGAGCAATTAGTGGCTTGACTGTAGTAATACAGCTAATAATCATTAAAGCTGGGTTTTGTCTCCATCTTTTCCCACTCCCACTCCTCCTAAGTGAGGATTTTGTTTTTGCCACCTTCAGTATATGTTTTATAGATAGACAAAGCATTTAATAAATTATTATTATGTATCTAGGCAGATAGATAAGACAGAGGATAGAGTGCTGGGCTTGGAGTCAGGGAGACTCATCTTCCTGAATTCCCTTACTAGCTGTGTGACCCTGAGCAAGTCCCTTAACCCTGGTTGCCTCAAGTTTCCTCATCTGTAAAATGAGCTGGAAAAGGAAATAGCAAACACCGCAACAGGAGATCAAGAAAACCTCAAAGGGAGTCAAGAAGAGTCAGACACAACTGAAAGTGACCAGACCATAACAAATATGTCTGGCATTGTGCTATATTTTATCTTTTCATTCAGTATTTTTTTTTTTACTTTCTTGGATCAAGTTTTTTCTCAAAATAGGCATTTTAGTATCTTCTTTGGAGGGAGTATAGTATACACTAGGACATTGTTTGCCATACCACATTACTTTTCTTGAGTAGTAGGTTTATTGCAATGTCAGAAAAGAGTTAACTAATGTCTCCCTGACTCACAATAACCTTTAGTGATACATCTACCATCCTCTTTCCCACCAGTCAAGCAAGCCTGCCAACTTAGAGGTTCTTCTAGCATTGAGAACAGTGATTATGGTGGGAAGGATCTGAATTTTTAGTAACACATAAACAATATGTGCAGCTGTGAAAGCTGAGGTTGAAAAATGATGTCAAAGCATCAAATAGTTTTCTTTTGTGAGTCTTAGGTGTTTTTTTTTTTCTGATGATACACTGCTTGTCTCCACAGACAGCTGTTTATTGAGCTGTTAACAATTCAGCAGACAAATGTGGGATTGAGTGCTTTGTTATTTTATCACAAAAAAATCAATTCAATTCAATATTTTTGAAGTGTATCTGCTTGGTGCCAAGGCTTTGTGCTAGGTGTCACTAGATAACAAAGATGACACAGTTCCTGCAGAGGATGAGCTTATCGTGAGCTTTGCCAGTAAGATACGAATACCAATGAGAGTTAAACAAAATAGAATTTATTGAGTATATAGGAAAGGCTTAAGCAAAATGTTCCTGGGGCTGTGAAGAGGGAGTGATCTTTTTCAAAGAATCAGGAATGTTAGAGAGAAATGCTTTTTTGCTTTATTTTAGGAAATTTGAACTGTCAGTTTTCATTCTATTCCTCAAGACAGCTGGATATTTATGATAGTATGCTTGGTGTAAAAAAAGTATGTGTATGTATGTATAATTATGTAAATGTATCATGAAATTTGAATCAAAAGCATAATTATATATTCATGTGTACATACATATATGTATGTGTATGTATATATACGTATGTATATACACACCTATTTTTAATAGGAAAGTGCCCAGTTAAAGGATGCTCCTTAATTGAATTTAATTGTAGGTCATATAATCATAGAAATAGACTATAGAGATTAACTTTTCAATCTAGTGCTTAGCATGGTGCTTGGCACATAATACAGACTATTTGTTCCCTATGTGTAGCAATACCCTCTGAGTGATCAATCTCAAGACACATGGAAGAGAAGATGATAAAGGTGTGTATATGGGAGTGGCAAACCATTTTATTAATCAAATAAGTCAGTGGAAGAATATCAACTTAAAGCAGTTTCTATAAAGTATTTGCTATATCAAGTTTACTCCCAATTTTGTTGTAGCCAATGGATGAGGTCCCGCCTCTTCCTTTGTGCACTGTAGCATCTTTGCTGCAGGCTCGATCCTCTGCTGAGCTGGGTCCCAATCATTCCTTAGGGCTGTATTGGTGCATCATAAACTCTGGTTTTGACCTCTGGTGGCTTGCTCTTCCAACCTTTCAAATCCCCAAGCTCACAGCCTAATTCAATTCTCCATCACCTAAGGCCAAAAAAAAAAAAGAAGAGATACAACCGAGATGGGAGCAGCATCAGGGCCCTGTGCTCGTAGGTTTCATAGCAGTGCTCAGTATCCCGTATGGCCATCTGACTCAGGGCTCCCTCCATCAGATGAACTAAGCAGCCATGTGGTATATTTATGCCTCAGCTTACTGTGTCCATGCTGCTTTTAGGGTACATTTGGTTTATCACAAAACAAGTAATTGTCTTTAAGATATCCTGGCACATCATGAAATGGAGCTTTTTGCAGTTGCCTTTTTCTTTTATTAAAAATGCCCTGGACAATCATATCAGTACAGATTAAAAAAAAAAGGAAAATGACAATTGTAGTATGGGCTACCACCCAAATCAATGCACCATTGGTGGAGCTGTGAATTATCCCAGCTATACAAAGCAACTTGAAACTGCGCCCCCCCACCAAATTCACTAAATTGTGAATGTCTTTTGACTCAGCAGTATCACTATACCCACAAAGAGATAAAGAGAAAAAATCCATATGTAAAATAGCATTTATAGCAATACTAATTGTTGTAGAAAAACTGGAACTTTCAGAGTGTCTGTCAGTTGAAGAATAATTGAAGAAATTATTTTATATAAATATAATGGAATATTATTCCACTTTAATAATTATAAAAGAAACTATTTCAAGCAAACCTAGGAATACTTAAATATGAAGTGAGGCAGAGGAAAGTGAAGAGACAATAACAATAACATTACAAAGAAAAATGAAAGCCAAGAAATGATCAATGAAATAAATGACTAACTCTAAAGGTATAGTGATGAAGCATGCTACCTCTCCTGAAAGAGAAGCCTTTTTTGTGATTTTTAAAATTTTACTTTTTTAAACATTTCTAAATATTTTTTTTCCAATTCTATGTTAAAAATAACATTCATACCATATTGCATTATAAGAAATAATAAAACAAGCAGACTTAAGAGAGGCCTGGAAAGACTTATATGCTCTGATGCTGAGCAAAAGGAGCAGAATTAGGAGAACTTTGTGCACAGCAACAACCAGTGTGTGAGAGTTTTTTTCTGGTAGACTTGGATCTTCATAGTAATGCAAAGACAAAAAAAAAACCTTCCCAATGGTCTTCTAAGGCAAGGTGCCTTCCACATCCAGAGAAAGAACTATGGAATTCAATCACAGAATGTAGCAGATCATTTGTGTGTGTGTGTGTGTGTGTGTGTGTGTGTATTATGTTTTGGTTTGTTATATGATTTCTCCCATTTATTTTAGTTCTTCTCTACAGCATGACTATAGTGAAAATGTATTCAATAGGAATGTATATGTAGATCCTATATAGAACTGTTTGCCATCTTGGGGAGGGAGGGTGGTGGTGGGAGGTAGGTGGGGGAAAAAAGTCTAAGTTTTTATGTAGTGATTGTAGAACATTAAAAATAAATAACATAAAAAAAATTCATTTTTTAAAAATTTTGAGTTCCAAGTTTTCTCTCTGTGATCCACCCCACCCTGGTTCTCCTGGTTCTGCTCACTTCACTCAGCATCAGTTCATATAAATCTTTCCAAGTTTTTCTGAAATCTGCTTGTTCATCATTTCTTATAGCACAATAGTATTCCATGACATTCATATACCACAACTTGTTCAGCCATTACTCAGTTGATGGGCATCCCTTCAATTGCCAGTTCTTGGCCACCACAAAAAGATCTGCTATAAATATTTTTGTACATGTGGATCCTTTTCCCATTTTTGTGATCTCTTTGGGATGTGGTTCTAGAAGTGGCATTGCTAGGTCTAAGGGTATGTACACTTTTATAGCCCTTTGGGCATAGTTCCAAATTGCTCTCCAGAATGGTTGGATCAACTCACAGCTCCACCAACATGTATTAGTGTTCCAACTCTCCTACATCTTCTCCAACATTTATCATTTTCCTGTTTGGTCATGTTAGCCAATCTGATAGTTAGGATGTGGTACCTCATCAAATGTTTTGATTTGCATTCTAGTCAATAGTGATTTAGAGCATTTTTTCATATGATTATAGAGAGCTTTAATTTCTTCCTCTGAAAATTGCCTGTTCATATCCTTTGACCATTTAACAGTTGGGGAATGACTTGTGTTTTTCTAAATTTGAGTAAGTTCTCTATATATTTCAGAAATGAGGCCTTTATCAGAGACAATAGTTGTAGAAATCATTTCCCAGTCTTCTTCTTCCTCCTGATCTTGGTTGCATTGGCTTTGTTTGTGCAAAAACTTTTCGATTTAATGTAATCAAAATTATCTATTTTGCATTTCATAATGTTCTCTGTCTTGTTTGGTCCTAAATTCTTCCGTTCTCTGTAAATCTGACAAATAAACTGTTACTTGCTCCCCTAATTTGTTTGTAACATGAGCCTTTATATCTAAATCATGTACCCACTTGGATTTTATTTTGGTATATGGTATCAGATGTTGGTCTATGCCTAGTTTCTGCCATACTATTTTCCAATTTTCCCAGCAGTTTTTCTCAAATAATGAGCTCTTATCCCAGAAGCTGTAGTCTTGGGGTTTAATGACTTGTATTGTTAATAAATTTGACTCAGTTCTCTATATATTTGAGAAATAAGGCCTTCATATTTTTGTAAATTTTTATCCATTTCACTTAGGTTGCTAGATTTATTGGCATGTACTTGGGCAAAATAGCTCCTAATAATTGCTTTAATTCCTTGTCATTCGTGGTGAATTAGCCCTTTTCATTTTTGATACTGGGAATTTGGTTTTCTTCTTTCTTTTTAAAAATCAAATTAACCAATGGTTTACATATTTTTATTGTATTTTTTTAGGTACTAGCTCCTAGTTTTATTTATTAGTTAAATGGTTTTCTTGCTTTAAATTTTATTAATCTCTCCTTTGATTTTCTGGCTTTCCAATTTGGTGTTTAATTTGGGAATTTTAAATTGTTCTTTTTCTAGTTTTTTTAAGCTGCATATCCAATTCAATGATCTACCAAAAAAGTCTTAAGATGCTGAGTGAGGCATATATTTTTTGGACATGGTCATTGTATGAATTTGTTTTGCTTGATTGTTTATTTGTTACAAGAATTGTATTTGTCCCCTTTTTTATTGTGGGAAGGGAATTTGGTGGCAGTGGTATCATTTTAAAAAAGAAAGAAAAGAAGATCATTGAAATATTTTTTAAGGCACAGAAGCGAACAGGAAATTCTGTTGCAAACAAATGAGCAGGACATCCTGCTTTCAGAGTAATATGTTGGATGATAGACTTAAAACGAAAAGTAAACTGTATGTAGCAGAGATTTGTAGTTTAATGTGCAATGCTTGTCTCCTTTTCTTTGTAGGTGGAAATACTCATTTTATTGGATGTTCATTAAGTTCAGAATAAAAAATTAATGCTTCGAACAATTCAGCTTTCCATGGTGCTTATTGCTTATCCCTATAGCACTTTCATGGTAGAGAACAGTAAAACATTGCTTGAAAGGTGGTATGTTCACAGTGATGTCTAAATGTAATCACTGAAAAGATCTTTAACCATACTAGGGGAAAAAACCAAATGGATAAAGAATATCTATTGGAAAAATTACGATACACAGTTGAATGGACACTGCCAATCCATAGGCATACAAATTTTGGGCAAATAAGAAATAGATATTGAACTAAGACTAGAACTGACAAGAGGTGGAGAGGACAGCAGTCTCGATTGCCTTTTAGAAAATGAATACTGTAGTTCTTTTAATGACATCCCCCACTCCCAACCTAGTTTCTTTCTGAAACAACAGCCTATCTTTTTAATGTTAATATTCTTCCTGTGATATTGTATAGCTATGTGTCATGAACTGCTATAGTCTCTGAAGAATTGAAGGTTAAGATCATCCCTGAAGCATTGAGGAGATCATAGGAGGTGTGAACAGGCAGCTCAAATGCATCACACGCAAGCATATATGCATGAAGGGTCTTCGTAAAGGATGTCATCAAAGAAATTTGACTGGAAAAAAATTTCTGCCTAGAACATTTTCCTACTCTTATCTCCATACAACTACAAAGTGTTTTTCCTGAAGTAGGACTGACAATGTCACCCTCACTATTCAAACTCCAGTGACTCCCTATAACTTAGATGATTAATATCAAGTCTTTTGTTATTTAAGGTTATTTATAACTTAGCCCCTTCTTACCTTTGCATTCTTTTCATACTTTACTCCTCCACATGTATTGTTCCTTGACCATGACAATATGTCCCATCTCTGTATCTTTGCAGTTACTCTTCCCCATGTCTGGAAGACTTGTTTATGCAACTGTACCTCTAAAATTCCCTGACTTCCTTCAAGTCTCAGCTCGAATGCCACCTTCAGCAGGAGGTCTTTTCCCACGGCTAGTCCCTTCCCCTTTCTGATTACTGGTTATTTACTGACTCTATATATCCTGTATATACTTATTTCTTTATGTCTTGGCTCCCTTATTAGAATGTTAGGGCGATTGCTTTTGCGTCATTGCCTTATTTTCATTCCTGACACTTAGTATGGTACCTGGCAAACAACAAGAAATTAAATTCTTATTGACTAGCTGTTCATGTAGTCAGAGTAAAGGAATAATTGATGAACTGTTCTGTTGGTATGATCAATATGTCAGGAGAATGTAAGGAAGGGCTGTGGGACATTTGATGGAACCCCTGTGGTAATTTTACAGGAAGTAGAATGGGCAATGGATGAGTTACTGTCACTGTCATTGGGGGGATTATTAGAGTATATCAGTAGTAAAGTCATATCTTGCTTTAGGACTGAAAGGGAGCTTTGAGATTATCTTATCCAATCCTTATACAAGCAAATAAGAAAACTAAAACCCCAAGGGTTCAAATAGTTTACCCAAGTTCAAACTGGTAGTAAGTGGTAGAGCTGGGATTTGAGGTCAAGTTCCTTGGTTCAAAATTCAACACTTTTTCATTAGTTCCTGTAGACAAGCCACCAAAGAAAGTTATGATTTTCCTGCCAGTCTGTATATTTATCAAATTCAGATTATGTGCAAGGTAGAAACAATGTGATAAAGTGGATGGAAAACCATTCTGGAGTCAGGAAGATCTGGGATATCTCATTTAACCTCTCACATTCCCAAGAAAATCTCTTAAGACCACAGGTTAAAAAATAGTTGCTGTTCTATATTAGTAGAGAAAGTTTCTTCAATAGGCATTCCCTACACCAATGAAATTCAAAGTCTGGACCAGACCAAATCACATTTGTGCAAGGGTGTAAGACTGTGCTATTTGAAGATACTAGAACAGACAAATTTCAAATCAAAGGACGCTTTAGTTAAGTAGAAAGGGCATGATGGGTTGTAGACAGAAGGAAGTTGGGGGAGATAGACTTTGAAAAAGATGATAACCTTGATTCACTATGTAATGTAAAGTGCTGAAGAGTCCGATGATCAAATCTAGGTTCACTGCCTTATTTTGTATGGTACATTAACTGAAAATGGTTTTTAGGATTTAAAAGGTAAAAATCAATTTCAACTCATGGGCTATACAAAAAACAGGTGGTAGACTGGATTTGGCCATGGGCTGAAGTTTGTCAACCCTATGGAGAGGAGGAATGGGAATAGTGAAAAGTTTCAAAGAGAGTGTTATTGTTAAGCCTTAGTCTCTTCTACCTAGAACATATCAAAGTGGCACTGGAGAGAACAGACCAGGAAAGTAGGATTTGCTGTAGTAGATTGAGAAATGATAGGCTAGATTAGAGCAGTATCTGTAAGAATAGAGTGATGGACACTAAAGATGTATGGAAAAAATATATTTTGGCAACCAGAAAAATTTAGTAAATGACAAAAGTGAGTCGATTTTCTGAGGTTCTTTGACAGAGATGTCTTTTGAAGGACATGATCACCACTCCATGCCCATCATATTACCTTCAGTATTTTTTTTTTATTTCAATAATTAATTTATTTTTACTTTTTCACATCCATTTCCACACAATTTTCTCTCCATCTTTCCCTTCCTTCCCACCCTGAACTGCCATGCATTCTGATTACCCTTGCCCCCAATCTGCCCTCCCTTTTATCATCCCACCCTCTTCCCCTTCCCCTTTGCTTTCTTGAAGGGCAAGATAGATTTGCCTGTATATCTTATTTTCCAGTTGCATGCAAAAACAATTTTTTAGCATTTGCTTTTAAAACTTTCAGTTCCAAATTCTCTCCCTTCTTCCCTCCCTGCTCACTCCCATTGAGAAGGCAAGCAATTCAATATAGGTTATACGTGTATAGTTATGCAAAATACCTCCATAATAGTCATGTTGTGAAAGACTAACTATATTTCCCTCCATCCTATTCCACACAGCAGTTATTTTATTTTCTCCTTTGATCCTATCCCATTTCTAAAATGTTTGCTCCTGACTACACCCTCCCCTAATCTGTATTCCCTTCTATCATTCCCCCTTATCCTCTTCCCCGCCTAGTTTTCTGTAGTGTAATATACCCAGTTGAGTGTGTATGTTATTTCCTCCTTAAGCCAAATCCTATGAGAGTAAGATTCACTCATTCCTTCTTACCTTCGCCTTCTTCCCTTCCATTATAAAACCTTTTTCTTGCCTCTTTATGGGAGATAATTTATCCCGTTCTGTCTCTCCCTTTCTCCTTCTCCCAATATATTCCTCTCATCCCTTAATTTTATTTTTTAGATATCATCCCAGTGCTATCTATCCATCTATCTATCATGCATCTATTTCCTCCAACTACCCTAATACTGAGAAAGGTCTCATCAGTTACAAATACCATCTTTCCATGTAGAAATGTAAACAGTTCAACTTTAATAAGTCTCTTATGATAACTCTTTCCTGTTTACCTTTTCATGCTTCGCTTAATTCTTGTATATGCAAGTCAAATTTTCTATTCAGCTCTGATCTTTTCATAAAGAATGCTTGAAAGTCCTCTATTTCATTGAAGTTCCATTTTTTCCCCAGAAAACCTCAATTTTGCTCAGTTTTAATCCTAGCTCCTCTGACCTCCAGAATATTATATCTCAGGCCCTTTGATCCCTTAACATAGAAGCTGTTAGGTCTTATCTTATCCTGATTGTATGTCCACAACACTCAATGTGTTTCTTTATGGCTGTTTGCAATATTTTCTCCTTGACTGGGAACTCTGAAATTTGGCTACAACATTCCTAGGAGTTTTCCTTTTAGTATCTCTTTCCAGAGGCGATCAGTGGATTCTTTCCCTTTCTATTTTACACTCTGTTTCTAGAATATCAGGGAAGTTTTCCTTGATAATTTCTTGAAAGATGCTGTCTAGGTTCTTTTTTGATCATAGCTTTCAGGTAGTCCAAAAAATTTTAAATTATCTCTTCTAGATCTATTTTCCAGGTTAGTGGTTTTTCTAGTGAGACATTTCTTGTTGTCTTCTTTTTTCTTTCATTCTTTTGATTCTGTTTTATAATTTCTTGATTTCTTACTTATCAAGTCATTAGCTTTCATTTGCCACATTCTAATTTTGAAGGAATCATTTTCTTCAGTGAGTTTTTGGACCTCCTTTTACATTTGGTCAATTCTGCTTTTTAAGGCATTCTTCTTCTCATTAGCTTTTTGAACTTCTTTTGCCATTTAGGTTAGCATATTTTTTATTGTGTTATTTTCTTCAGTATTTTTGGGGGGGTCTCCTATAACAAGCAATTGGCTCGCTTTTTTTCATAATTTTCTTGTATCACTCTCATTCCTTTTCCCAGTTTTTCCTCCACTTCTCTTACTTCATTTTCAGAATCCTTTTTGAGCTCTTTTGTGGCCTGCAGCCATTTCATATCCCTCTTGGACATTTCTGAGGTAGGAGCTTTGACTTGGCTGTCCTCCATGATTGTATGCCCTAATCTTCCTTGTCACCAAAGTAAGATTCTATAGTCTGAGTTCTTTTGCAATGTTTACTCATCTTCCCAGCCAAACACTTGACTTTCTAATTCTTTGCCAAGGTAGGACTCTGCTTTCAGTAAGGGAGTAGGAGGGGAGGGTGTACTGTCCCAGGCTTGAAGGATTTTGTATCAGCCACTGGATTCCCCCACCATCTGTGGGCCCAGAGCTCTGGAAGCAGCCTCTGCTGCTCCTGCAACCACTGCCTCTTCTGCCACCACCCCCACCACCCTGGGCCTGGGGCCAGACTGGTCAGCCTGCATGCTTTTCTTTCACCCAGGTCCCACAGAGTTTTCCCACTGACCTTTTTGGCATTTGTGGGTAGAGAAGTCTGAAAACTGCCACAGCTGCCAATGATTCAGTCTCCTAAGGTTTGTGCTGGTACAACTTACACTGCCTCAACTCCACTACCAGCCTAATGCAAAAGACTCTTCCTGTGGACTTTCCAGATTGTTTTGGGCTGGGGATTTGCTTTGCTGTATTGTTTTGTGGGTTCTGTAGATCTCGAATTTGTTTAGAGTCATCTTTTGGAGGTATTTGGAGGGCACTGGGGGAGAGCTCAGGGAAGTCTCAGTTTTTACTCCACCATCTTGGCTCCACCTCCTACTTCAGTATTTAATGAAGAATATTATACTGCGGGGAAGAGCCAAGATGGCGGAGTAGAAAGACACACTTATGCTACCTCTGAAACCACAGCCTATAAAATATCTGTAAAGAAGAACTCCTAACAAATTCTGGACCAGTGGAAGCCACAGAACAACAGAGTGGAGGAGATTTCTGTTCCAGAAAGACCTGAAAAACCCTCACCAAAGGTCCATCGTGCATGGGACCAGAGCGGAACCCAGCCCTGCCCTGACCACGCGGCCCTGGGAGGAGCAGATCTGAGCAGGCTTCAGGGACGGAATCTCCGTTGGCCACGGGGGTCCCTCCACCTACAAATGCACAGGTCAATGAGAGAGACTTCTGGGCTGGCATAGAGGGGTGTAGGGTGTCTCCATAACTCAGGCCCCCTCAGGAGACAACAGCAGAGGCAGTGAGGGACCAGAGGATCCCAGAGCAGGTAGGAGCTCAGCAGCAGCTCCATTACAGAAGGTCTCTGCATAAACCCCCTGAGGGAGCTGAGCCTGGGTGCGGCCCTGCCCCTCACCTGAGAACCTGATTTAATCTTACCCTGAATAGCAGCCTTGCCCTCTGCTGAAAACCCTGAGGCAGGGGAGAAGCATTTGAATCTCAGACCCCCAAGCACTAGCTGGGAGGATCTGGGCAGGGGTAGAGAGGAATCTCAGAAGTCAAGTAACTGGTTGGGAAAATGCCCAGAAAAGGGAAAAAAATAAGACCATAGAAGGTTACTTTCTTGATGAAAAAATGATTCCAAGCTTCCTCTCTTAAGAGGAAGAACAATGCTTACCATCAG
>JAQQSK010013669.1:0-11406 GCA_028658325.1 Potorous gilbertii
GAGGCTTCGACTCCCATGTCTTTACCTGATGGTAAGCAGACCTCCTCGTCGTCAGAAACAAATGGAGGAATGATCTTCTCAAGGAAATAACCATCTATGGTCTTAATTTTTTCCCCTTTTCTGGGCATTTTCCCAGCCAGTTACTTGATTTCTGAGAGTCCTCTCCACCCCCTGGCCTAGATTCGCCCTAATGCTTGGGGTCTGAGATTCAAATGCTGCTCCCCAGCCTCAGGGCTTTTGGCGGCAGGCCTGACTGCTCTTCAATGGGAGCTTATCTGCTGGTTCTCAGGTTGGGGCAGGGCCGCCTCTCAGGCTCAGTTCCCTCAGGGGGTTTATACAGAGATCCTTTGTAGTGAAGCTCCAGCCCACTCTGGGAGTCTCTGACCGAGCTGCCTCAGCCTCTGCTGCAGTGGCTGCTTTCCAGGGGGTCCGAGTCCCGGAGATTCCCCGCTCCCCTCTCAGCCCGTCTCTCTCACTGACCTGTGTGTCTGTGGGTGGAGGGACCTTCTTGCTGCCCAGAGATTCAGGTCCCTGACGCCTGCAGGGCTCTGCTCGCTCCTCTCAGTGCTGCATGGCCGGGCACAGCTCCGCGGCTGGGGCGGGGGAGGGGAGCACTCGGCCGGACAGGACTCCGCTCCCGTCCGGGGTACCTTTGCGGTCGGTTTTTCAGGGCTCTCTGCAACGGAAATCTCCTTCACTGTGTTGGTGCGCAGCTTCCACTGTTCCAGACTTTGTCAGGAGTTCTTTTTACAGGAAATCTATGGGCTGTGGGTTCGGACCTAGCATAGGTGAGTCTTTCTACTCCGCCATCTTGCCTCCTCCCTCTCTACTCCGCCATCTTGGCTCCGCCCTCTGGTATTGTTCTAATGTTGCTTTGAGGCCAATGGGAGACCATCTTTCTGGTGCTGTGCTTCTGGGATGGAAGGGAGGTTGACTGGTGTTACTGGAGTCCATAAGAGTCCCACAGCTTACCTGTTCTTGAGCTAGAGTGGTAGTGGTGGTGTCTGGCATATCTGACATGGCCTGGAAGGGTGTTTGTGGATTCTCCAGTTGCTACCCTGAAGCATGTGAAGTTGAACTTCTGGATATTTCCCATTTTTCCAGGGCTATACTGAAGCATAGTTACCTATGTGCTTGTTTGCTTAGCCATCATAGGGTAGATATCTACCTGTTTGGCCAGGGTTGTAATAAAGCACTTGAAGATTTGGTAGCTGGAAGATTGCTGTTTGCCCAGGGGTAGAGTGAAGTACTGAGTGGTTCTTAGAGATTGGGTCCTCTAAGGCATGTGGAGGGTTCTGGTCTTAACATTTGTCTGCTCCCACACTGGAGCTCAAAATATCCCACTGGTTTGCTGATGTGAGGCTTGCTGCTGGCTTGTTTTTAAACTTCCCATCCTGGGGTGCACTCCTCTTTCATCCAAGTGAGAGAGTTTTCTTGCTGATGTTTCATGTTTTGTTGACTATAATATTATTTCACTCTGGATTTTTGCTGATTCTGCTCTTCTAGAATTTGTTTTGGGGTTGAATATGGGAAAGCTGTAGCAATTTACTGCTTCCTTGACCACCATATCTCCCAGAAGTCTAATGAAAAGAAGTTAGCTACTCTAAAATGTTTGCAGTAACTCTTTTGTGGTGGCAAAGAACTGAAAATTGCAAGGATGCCAATCAGTTGGGGATTGGCTGAATAAGTTGTGATAAATTATTGTGATGGAATACTACTGTGTTTTATGAAATGATGACCTCACTGATTTCATTTCATTTCATTTTTTTTTTTTTGGTGAGGCAATCAGGGTTAAGTTACTTGTCTAGAGTTACACATCCAGTAAGGCAAGTGTCTCAGGATAGATTTGAACTCAGGTCCTCCTGATTCCAAGGACAGTGTTCTATTCACTGCACTGCTTAACTTCCCTGAGCTCAGTGATTTTAGGGGAGAAAAAAAACATTGATAGATTTACATGAACTAATGAAGAATTAAATTTCCAGAACTAAGAGAACTTTGTATACAGTAAGAGCAATATTGTTTTAAAAATGACTTTGACTGAATAATTTATGTTCTGTATTATAAATATCCAAATTTGGCATATAGGATATATAAATAAAGACACAATCTTCATCCAAAGAAAGAATTAATAAATAAAATTATATATAGAATAATTTTACACATATGCACCGGGGAGAGAAAAAAGAAAAAATGCATGATAATTATTTTATATATTTGAAAAGAATAGGAAATTTTTCATAGTGGTTCTGGAGTTCAATGGCAATTGTCTTTTATATTGTACTATGTCATGGAAATGCTTTGTTATTCCATAAATTAAAATTAGAAGTAATAAATAAAAGTACAAACTTCTACATAAGAAATGACAATAAAATTATTCACAGGAAATGGTCCAAAATGATGAAATTTATAATAATATAATTCCTATCATTAACCTTTCCACAAGATAATACATATATACAATATATATGTATTATCTTGTGGAAAGGTTAATGATAGGAATTATATACATAAAGAGACACATACATACATACATACATACATATAGGTATGTGCATATGTATATATTTATGTGTGTATGTAATGGAAGATACAAATCTTCCCTGCCCATTAATAGGCCTTAGGTGGGGCTATTGAGTGAGGCTTGATTGAGGGAGGCTTGTTTTGTATAGGGAGACACGTGTTTTGCTGATTGCTAACAAGGCATTAGGTCACAAGGGGTCATGTCCTCTGTAATGGTCATTTAAATGGAGTTATTTCTCATATTCATTAATAGGCCAATGTGACCTGCTTGGGTCACATGAAGCCTGAGTCACATGAATCTGAGTCACATAGAGCCTGTTGCTGAAGGGTGGATTAGGAAGGGTGGGAAAGAAAGAGGCAGAGCTAGAGCAGAACTGAGAGGAAATTGATCGGAGCAGTCAGAACTGAAGGACTCAGGCAAACTCACAGCTGGCTGTCAGTATGAGAAGGGTATTTTTTAAAAGTAAAACCGGTTTATGATTTCTTTAAAGGAACTTGTTTTTGGGAAGCCTAGAAGGGGGAAAGATAGGTGCTTGTGTTGTCCTCTGAGTTGTTATTGTGTATAGATTTTTGTTACTATGATGGATTTGGCTTTCTGAAGTCTGAATAAATGTTTTGGTTCTATCTTCCATGTGGAGAGTCTGTGCTATTTCGGGATTCAGAATTGCCCTAGGATATTCATGGCCACTGCAGGTTTTGTGACCATTGTATTGACACTACACTCTCCAGCTCTAAAAGAGTTAGTGTTACAGTGAACATTTCAATCCTTTCAATTCATGATTTCACTGAAAAGTGTACTATTCATCCAAATCTTCTCAGTCTGTTACTTTTATCCATATACTTTTGCATAAATTCTCTGTAGAGGGGTTTATCAAATGTCTTTCTGTATTCTTTCTAGGTCTTTGAAAATTATATGAATATCAGTTCATTAATGTTCAGGCTGTTTATCAGTTACCCCTAAAAATTTATACGTTACTTGTTCAACTCATTTTCTAACAGTGCTTTTCCTTAATGACTGTTATACTACTTCTTTCACATATGTCATGCCTGGTAATACACCATTTCTTATTTTTGTCCACTTCACACACATTTACTCAGCAATTTTATTCTTTGGATATTATTCTGTCACATGATTTACAGCCATATACCAACACAGGGAGAACATAGTTAAAGAAATGTTTTGTTTTTGTTTTCTTTTGAAATAAAGGATGGTTTGGCACTGTTAAAGATTGCTGCACATTTCCCAAAATTCAGTCTTACACACTTTTTTCAGTAATATATGATTGATTTTAAAATATTGTTGTCTTTTTAACACCTTCATTGCAAATATGTGTCTTTTATCTTTACTCAGCCTGAAATTACTATTAACCATCTATTAATTTTTGGGCTTACTTGTGTATCAATAGGCATTACATGTCAAAAATACACATAAAAATTAAATACCTTAATGCTCCACTAGTTTCCACTAGTTAAAATTCCACTAGTTTCTGTCTGATATGTTCAGTAGCATTCTGCTTTTGCAGAATAATATGTAGATTGTTTAGCTAATTCATTTTCAGTGATCAAAGATCTCAATAAATAGAGTTTGTTGCATTTCATGGCTTATGACTTTTAATACAACATTATCTCTGAATAATCTTGAGAAGCATCTTGAGGACCTTACCAATTATAGGTAATTCCACTTCCATTTGGATTCCACTCTGGACATTTCCTACAACAGTGGTGAACTCCTGTGGCAATTCTAATTCTATTCCTCATTTAATATTGGCTACTAGAGATTCACTAAACAAATGAATTTTAAATTTGTAAAGAAATCTTGTGTGATACACTATATGCATAAGAGGATACCACAAAGGTTGCATTGTACCCTCTGAAATCAAGTATGTTTGTTATTAATATAAAAAGCTGCATTGTATGTTATCTGCATTTTTGTTTATTATGCAATTATGACAGTTTTTACAGAAAATCATCTTTTAAAAAGCTTATTTCTTTTTCATATTTTTCCAATTAAACCATCTATGTGTGCGTACATAAAAAGCGCAAATACTTACATTACAAGTAACAACAACAATAACAACAATATGTTGGTAATGCATGTTATCTGTATTTTACAGATGAGGAAACTGAGGTTCAAATTATAGAGTGACTTATCTACGGTCCCCCAGTTCTGATGGCTTAGAGTAAATAATTGTGACCTGGCTTTGCAGACCTTATATTTGTATTTTGTAACACATCAGATCTCCCTTTTGATTCATGGAGGAATGTTTCTTCAGACTTTGCTTGAAAATGTGCTGTGAGAAAGCTGTCACCAGTTGTTATGATGGCTGATCCCATTATTTATCAGTTCAAACTATTCAGAAAGGTCTTCCCCATATTTAATTGGTTGTCTTCCTAATAAATTTCTCTCTTGATTTTGATTTTTTTCCATTTCTTTTGTAGGCGTATACAATAATTAAATAAAATAAATCTAAACTCTCTCTCTCTCTCTCTCTCTCTCTCTCTCTCTCTCTCTCTGTGTCTTTCATATGCTACCTCTTCTCATGTCTGCAGACTACAACCCTGTCTGCCCAAATCTTAATAATCTTCAGACCAAACATATTGTTTCTGAAGATTTCCTTCGGTGATAACTTCCATATCGTACATCATGCACCATTCAAAATGACAAAAATTATAAATATAGGTCCCTTCTAGCCTGGAATATACGTGAAAATATCGAAAGAAAAGTTAAATTGGCAAGAAAGAATGTTAGGGAAATAGTAAAGAATACCAGACATTTTAAGAATGAGAAAGGAAACTAGAGAGAGAAAAAACTACATATCATATCTTGTAAAAAGGTGAAAAAGATAAAATAATTTAATTTCTTTGACAGCATTTATATTGTAGCAGTTTAGAATGTGAGTGATCCCATATTGGTCTTTATCTAGAATAATGTGACAATTGTGTGCATATAAAGGGTAGAGATGATATTCATTGATGTGTTCACATCCAAAATGCCAGCTATCTTCAATATATGTAAGTATTGTCCATCAACTCTGCTTTATACAGTATATTCCACACAATAGACACTCTTACCACTTCTTTATTGAAGCTCGGGATGATAATAAATTGGTCTGCTCGATCTCATGTAACCTCCTAAGGATATGAGTGCTCTCTCAAAGGGTGTCTTCATTGCTCAATTGTGGTTTAAAAAATGTCATTGTCAGCCCCCAGATGACTAACTTCCTTTGTCGTTTATCTTATATGTCAAAGCTAGCAATAAGTAATTTGTAGACTTGTGTGATTATTCATGTGCCTAATATGTCTTTCCACTTACAATACACATAATTATTTATTTCCCTGAACACTAAAGTTCTGCTTTTAAAACTTCATGGCAATCCTAGAATCCTGGAGTCTGAATTTAGAAGAGAATGAAAAGATACAGGTTAGAATATTCAGGTTTTTGTTGTGGGTGTTGTTTTAGTTTTGCTTGGTTAGTGTACCTAGTTAAAACAAAATAAAACAAATCTAAAACATATCTCTAGAGAATGAAACCAGGGCCATGACATTAAGTTTTGATCAGAATTTTTTGACCTTCAAAGAAATCCCTGCAGAATTGATACCTCCATTATCTCAGCAACTCTATTTCTAAAACTCTACTATGGGAGACTTGAAGTATGGCCAGAAGTTTTGCCATCACAGCTGCTATTTATGTCATCAGACACGTTCTCTTCCAAATGAGCAATGGATGACATGTGCCATGAATTAGGTATCAATCTGGGGTCAGGGGCAGAATAATCCCCAAAACAGACCAAGGAAACAGGGCTTTCAGCAAATGTAATTACAGAGCTGTTGGCCATGCTATAAATCTTACAACAGAGAGGTTTAGAAACAGAGGCACTGGGACAATAGACTTATCAGTTCACAAGGTCAGAAGCATTGAGAAGAAAAAAAAATGAAAAGCTCTATCTGTCTGTGTTAAGGTTCTATCTCACCGGTACAGTAAACTAATTATCAAATTAAGTAATATTAGTATATATCAGAGCAGAAAGTCCCAATAACAAGAATACTAGAGAGTGGACCATTTGATAAAATATTATTCCTCCCCCATTTTTTTCATGTATTACATCTTATTGTTGATTTTTAAATGACATTAACATTTCAGATATAGTTAATCTGAATTCCTGATTTACTATGGTTTGTCCATTTTTTAAAATGAATCCCTTCTGTCCCAGTTACCCTGTAAAGTACAGTTGAGTCTTTCTTTATGAAGATATTCTCTGTGGAGATTTAAGCATGAAAATCAAAGAGTATAGATTTGAAATGAGTTTTCTACAGCAGGATTTCCTGATTTATATTTGGAATAATTGGAAGGTGGTTATGGGACAGGGTCAATTCCATGTATATCAGCAGACTTTCCCCATTTGGCTTGTTGGGTAAGAAATGTTAATTCCTAAAGAACACTATAAGCAGTGATCAAAGATTCTGAATATCTTTTCTTAGCTCAGGTATACAACCAGAAATAAGTCAAGCAGGTAATCCAAGACATTCAGGAAAGATTGATACTGATTTCCTGTGAATGATCTTTATATTTAGAAATGAGATTTCAGTCATTTTGTAAATGTGTCAGGAAAGAAGACTGAGCTTGGAGTGTCTACTTCACATGTATATACCATTCAAGGGAGAATGATATTTTATTTGTGTTATTTATTGTATTTTGACTGACAACACTTCTCTAAAGTGATGATAGCAGTCAATGGGGAAGTAGAATGTATTCTGTAGAAATAAATTACACAAATTACTTTTCAGTAGCTCATATTTAAAGGAAACCTGGGTGAAAGTCTTTTTGCAAAGTGAATGAGCCTTTCCTAATTTGTAGGTGTTATAATTTTAGACTCACATATTCTATCTTATTTGTTGTTTTTTATAGATTTGTAAGAAATTAATTATTTTTGAAATATTTTTATTTTAAAATTCCAAATTATCTTCCTCTTCCCCTACTGTGAAGATAAGCACAATGATATCAATTAATTATACATAAGAAATCATGCAAAACAAATTTCTACATTAGCCACAGAAAAATAAGAAAGAAAGTGAGAAAAATACAATAGCGATTTAGAATATTTTTATATGACATAGAGATAGCTTTCATTTCTTCTTCTGGAAACTGCCTGTTCATAACCATTAACACTTTATCAATTTAAGAATATCTCTTGACTCAGTTGCCAAATATTTAATAAATGAAATCTTTATTAGAGAAATCTGCAATTTTGATTTTCATTCATTATCACAATTCTTTTTAGTAAAATGTAGTTTCTTTGATTATATCTTTTAATTATGTATATTTTTGCTTTGTTTAGGATCGTGATTGCTATCCCTATCTTTTTTTACTTCAGTTAAAGAATAATAGATTCTGCTCTAGCCCTTTATTTTAATACTGTTCATCTTTCTGTTTCAAATACGATTCTTATAAACCACATATTGGGGTGGAGACAAGGTGGTGGAGTAGAAAGACTCACATATGCTAGCTCCAACCCACAGCCCATGGATCTCCTGTAAAAAGAACTCCCAACAAATTCTGAAGAAGGGGAAGTCTCGCAGAAACAGAGTGAAGGAGATTTCTGTTCCAGAGAGCCCTGAAAAACTGATCCCAAAGGTCCATCGTGCATCAGATGGGAGAGGAACCTTGCCCTGCCCTGGCCGCGCAGCACTGAGAGGAGCAAGCAGATCTGAGCAGGCTTCAGGGACAGAATCTCCAGAGGCCACGAAGGTCCCTCCACCCATAGATGCACAGGTCAGTGAGAGAGACATCTGGACAGTCTGAGAGGGGAGCGGGGTGTCTCCATGACTCGGGCCCCCTCAGGAGGCAACAGCAGAGGCAGCAGGTGGCCAGAGGCTCCCATAGGAGGCAGGAGCTCAGCAGGAGCTCCATTATGGAAGGTCTCTGCATAAACCCCCTGAGGGAACTGAGCCTGGGAGGCAGCCCTGCCCCCACCTGAGCAACTGATTTAATCTTACCCTGAATAGCAGTCATGTCTGCCACTGAAAGCCCTGAGGCTGGGGAGCAGCATTTGAATCTCAGACTCCAAGCACTAGCTGGGCAGATCTGGAGGCAAGTTGGGGTGAAGAGGAATCTCAGAAGTCAAGTAATTGGCTGGGAAAATGCCCAGAAAAGGGAAAAAAAATAAGACCATAGAAGGTTACTTTCTTGGGGAACAAATGATTCCAACCTTCCTCTCCACTTTTTAGTGGAGGAAAAAAGAGGAGAGCTGAGAAAAATAAAACATGAAGTTTACTCTCATCACTACTAAAAGAAGGAATAAAGTGCACACTCATTTTGGTATGAAAACCTATCTTACAATACAGGAAAGTGGGGGAGAAGGAGATAAGCAGGGTGAGGGGGATGATGGAAGGGAGGCAACGGGAGGAGGGAGCAATCTGAAGTCAACACTTGGAAAGGGACAGGATCAAAAGAGAGAATAGAGCAATGGGGGGCAGGATAGGATAGAGGGAAATATAGTTACTCTTACACAACATGACTATTATGGAAGTCATTTGCAAAACTACACAGATATGGCCTATATTGAATTGCCTGCCTTCCCAAGGGGAATGGGTGGGGAAGGAGGGATGGGGACAAGTTGGAACTCAAAGTTTTAGGAACAACTATTGAGTATTGTTCTTGCTACTAGGAAATAAGAAATACAGGTAATGGGGAATAGAAAGTTATCTGCCCCTACAGGACAAAAGAAAAGATGGGGACAAGAGAATGGAGGGATGATAGAAGAGAGGGCAGATTGGTGATGGGGGAAATTAGAATGCTCAGTGTACTGGGATGGGAAGAGGGACCCCAAAATTTTGTGAAAATGAATGTAAAAAGTTAAATAAATAAATTTATACTAAAAAAATAAAATAAAATGAACCACATATTTTTGCATTCTGGTTCCTAATCCATTCTGCTATCTGTTTCCATTTTATGGATGAACTCATCCCATTCCCATTCATAGTTATGATTCCTAACTGTGCATTGTCAACTTGAATGTTTGGTTAAAGGAGACAAACAGTCTACTTGGCATATAAATCTATGTTAGTTATTCCCTTAAAGTTACACAAAGCTAGGAAGCATGTATGTACAAGGAGTCAGAATGTGAATTCTGACCGACTGATAAAAGAATGACCAACCTGAAATATATGTTAGAACAATTGTAATCTCAGGATTCAAATTTATGATCTCCATATATGCTTAACCATAGAACGGGAAAGGAATTTTCTGTATTCAATAGGTGGTAAATACAGTAACATAAAAAATTTGACAAACTGTCAATTGAAATTATGACCCAGGATATCTCTGTTTTCTTTCTCATTAATGTGACATAATATAGTATATGTCCATAAAATACTTAAGGTAAGAAAAATTCCATTATTCAAGGTAGGATCTGGCCGAGGCACCTTGTGTTTGGTAGTCATTAACAGAGGAATGAGTGTTGATACAGGAAAGGACATGTTCAGCTCACTTGGAGAACAAACCATGTCTCATATACTAAAGCATGTAAAGTATGATCATAGATTAAGCTCAAACAGGTCAATGTTTCTCCTCATTGACCAGTTGAGGTTATAGGCCTTTCTCAGATCTTGAGGGGTTCAAAATGGTTTGGGGAGATGTCTACCACATTTTTCTCCATCCCATTCTCTTATATTTATACTGATCACTCTCCCCCTTTTTCTGCCCTCTCATATCACACTCACTCTATGTTTATTATCCCATTCCCCTCTTATTTTTCTGTTGGGTAAGATATCTTTCTATACCAACATGACAGTGTGTGTGGGTGTGTATGTATGTGTATGTATGTATGTATACACACACATATATCCTTCCTTGAATTAATTCTAAAAGAGTAAGCTTCAAATATTTTACACCATACCTATTTCTCCCATACAATAAAAACTCTTCGGGGTGGAGCCAAGATGGCAGAGTAGAAAGACTCATCTATGCTAGGACCGAATCCACAGCCCATGGATTTCCTCTAAAACTAACTCCCAACAAATTCTGGAACAGTGGAAACCACGCAGCAACACAGTGGAGGAGATGTCAGTTCCATAGAGCCCTGAAAAACTGATCCCAAAGGTCCATCGTGCCCCGAACCAGAGCAGAGCCGGCCCCTGCCCTGGCCGCGTGGCACCGAGAGGAGCGTGGAATCTCCAGCGGCCATGAAGGTCCCTCCACCCACAGACTCACAGGTCAGTGAGAGAGACGGGCTGAGAGGGGAGCGGGGTGTCCCCGGGTCTCAGACCCCCTCGGGAGGCAGCAGCAGAGGCAGCGGAGGCCAGAGGCTCCCAGAGCAGGCAGCCAGAGGTTCCCAGAGCAGGCAGGAGCTCAGCAGCAGCTTCATTACAAAAGGTCTCTGCATAAAGCCCCTGAGGGAACTGAGCCTGGGAGGTGGCCCTGCCCCAACCTGAAAACCTGATTTAATCTTACCCTGAATAGCAGCCAGGCCTGCTGCCAAAAGCCCTGAGGCTGGGGAGCAGCATTTGAATCTCAGACCCCAAGCACTAGCTGGGCAGACCTAGGCCAGGGGTGGAGAGGACTCTCAGAAGTCAAGTAACTGGCTGAGAAAATGCCCAGAAAAGGGAAAAAAACTAAGACCATAGAAGGTTATTTTCTCGAAAAATGATTCCAACCTTCATCTCTGAAGATGAACAAGAAGAAAACTGCTTACCATTAGGTAAAGACATAGGAGTCAAGGCCTCTGTATCCCATAAATCTGAAATAGGTATCCCAAGGGCTCAGCCCATGGAAGGGCTCAAAAAGGATTTTGAACATCAAGTTAGACAGGTGGAGGAAAAACTTGGAAAAGAATTGAGAGAGATGCAAGAAAAGCATGAAAAACGGGTCAATACCTTAATAAAGGAGAC
>JAQQSK010013670.1:0-11406 GCA_028658325.1 Potorous gilbertii
TTCACCCTCTCTCTTCCCAATACATCTCTCTCTCACCCTTTTTCTTGATTTCTTTTAAGATTTGATCCCATCCTATTCAATTCACTCTGTGCTCTCTGTCTCTGTGTGTATGTACCTGTGTGTATATGTGTGAGTGTGCACGCATGCGTGTACATGTGTGCATGTGTGTGTGTGTGTGTGTGTGTGTGTGTGTGTGTAATCCCAGCAACTACCCAGATACTGAAAAATTCCAGGAGTTACCAATATTGTCTTTCCATACAGGAATGTAACCAGTTCAACTTTGGTAAGTCCCTTATGACGTCTCTTTGCTGTTTACTTTTTCATGCCTCTTCTCATTCTTGTGTTTGAAAGTCAAATTTTCTTTTAAGCTCTGATCTTTTCATCACGAAGCCTTGAAAGTACTCTCTTTCAGTTAAAGACCATATATTTCTCTGAAGTATTATACTCTGTTTTGCTGGGTAGGTGATTCTTGGTTTTAGACCTATTTCCTTTGACTTCTGGAACATTCTATTCCACGTCCTTCGATCCCTTAATGTAGAAGCTGCTAGATCTTGTGTAATCCTGATTGTGTTTCCTCAATACTGGAGTTATTTCTTTCTAGCTGCTTGCAATATTTTCTCCTTGACCTGGGAACTCTGGAATTTGGCCACAATGTTCCTAGGAGTTTCTCTTTTTGAATCTCTTTCAGGCGGTGATCAGAGGAGTCTTTGAATACGTATTTTGCCCTCTGCTTCTAGAATATCAGGGCAGTTTTCCGTGATAATTTCATGAAGGATAATGTCTAGGCTCTTTTTTTGATCATGGCTTTCAGATAGTCCCATAATTTTTAAACTGTTTCTCCTGGATCTATTCTCCAGGACAGTTGTTTTTCCAATGACATATTTCACATTATCTTCCATTTTTTCATTCTTTTGGTTTGGTTTTTTGATTTCTTGGTTTGTCCTAAAGTCATTAGCCTCCATCTGTTCCATTCTAATTTTGAGACAACTGTTTTCTTCAGTGAACTTTTGCACCTCTTTTTCCACTTGGCTAATTCTGCTTTTGAAAGCATTCTTCTCCTCATTTGCTTTTTGAATCTCCTTTGCCAATTGAGTTAGTCTATTTTTCAAGGTGTTATTTTCTTCAACATTTTTTTGGGTCTCCTTTATTAAGGTATTGAACTGTTTTTCATGCTTTTCTTGAATCTCTGTCATTTCTTTTCCCAGGTTTTCCTCCACCTGTCCAACTTGGTTTTTAAAATACTTTTTGAGCTCGTCCATGGCCTGAGCCCATTGCATAGCTATTTCAGGTGTGTGGGATACAGAAGCCTTGATTCTGATGTCTTTACCTGATGGTAAGCAGTTTTCTTCCTTGTCATATAAGAAGGGCAGAATCAGCTATTCCCAAAGAAAGTAACCTTCTGCGGTATTATTTTTTTTCCCTTTTCTGGGCATTTTCCCAGTCAGTTACTTGACTTCTAGATTCATCTTCACCCCTGCCCCAAATACTAAGTATAGGAGTAACACACATGACACCTCCTCAGGTTGTGGAGGGAAAAATGATGTTAAGGCATATGTTAAAGTCTGGTGATCCTCTATCTCCCTAGAAAGACTGCAGTTCGAAACTCATAGCTCAGTAAGTAGTTATGTAGTTTCTTCCCCCTTCCACTATGTTGGATTGCGATCGGTAGGAAAGTGATGATAATATTGATGCCTTCTCCACAGGGTTCTTTTGAAATTAAAAATAAGATGATACATTCAAAATTCTGTATAGCATTAAAATAATATATTTATTATTATCAATTTTACCCTCGTCCCCATGAGGGAGCTGATAGTTCCTGGATAGATAGTGTTAGAGAGTAAAGAGTTTTTTCTTTCCTTGGTCAAAAATGAGTTTTGAGTTTAGACCTAGAATATGTATTTTTGAATCTGCTTAATAATCAGACTGAAAAAAAAACAAGTGTGAAAGATTAGGAACAGAGTGAGAGATTTAAAGCAATGCCAATGATGTGTACTATATTCTCAAGTGGAACTCTGAAAGAGAGCAAATATTTCTTCTTCCCTAACTTTACATTTTGTGGATCTCCAGGCTACATATTGGTGATAAGGAAAGAAGATTAAAGTACCAAACTGATTTGCTTCAGTGATTTTATATTTTTGATTTACTTTGTAGTTTTACAGAGCGATACCAAGTAGTGGCTATAAGGAGAAAATGATTGTTCATATTAAACCCCCTATAAGAATGTTTTTTTAGGGAAGAAACGCTTTATTTCCAAAATCTTCAGGCAGAATTTGATGGTATTAACTAAAGTTTCTCCTTGAATTGTCTATTGTAGATTTGTGATAATCAAAATAATGATGCAAACATCTGATGACAACAGCTAGATGTGGATGTTCCAAAAGAATAGCTTATATTGATGGCCACATGTACAATGAATTCCTCTAATAATGTCCCAGAAAACATAGTTTACTTTTCTGAAAAGAATAAAACAACCCGGAGAAGATATAATAAAATTGTAGTTAATATAAAGCATGAGTATCTCAGCTACATTCTTCTAGTACTGTTAATCAACTCATGCATATTCTCAGATTAAAAAATAAAATACACAAAGCTTACCCAGCTGCAAGCTGAGTACCTTCATTCAAAAAGTCTTTTTCTTAACAGCAAGTCAGGAATAAAAGAAGAGATGTAGTCACAACAGGTCACTTTGCAAAATAGTGCCCATGGCATCTGAAAAGATGAATATGAACTCATTATTCCTGTTTCCACTGTTTGGTGAGAAGCATCATTTTTATTTGTATTGAACCTGTGAGTGATATGGAAGATAAGTGGAATATGTCTATGGAATAGCATGAGCATGTTGATACATTTGGACTGAAGATTTTCAATTCCTGAAAGCGAAGATTATTAATTAGCAAAAGTCTTGCTAATAAGCTATAAAAATTAGAGTTATCAGCTCATTTTCAATCATGGTAAAAGAGACAGTGAAGATGAGCTCAAAGTATCTACCGTAATTTTCATTTGCTTGACAGTTTGTTCTTCTTAAAAGAAGAAAACAAAGTAAAACAGGAACCTGCTGGGACTATGGAAGAGAATTTCAAGCTTGAGCACTAATATATGGAATGTAGATTTCAATTGTTTCAGTGATCCAAGGGTTTAGAATGTACATTTAGGAAAGTGCACATTTATGTCTATAGATGTATTATGTGTCCCAGTGTGCTTTATCAATTAATACAAAATCTATCTTAATGCAACATTAATCTTGATAATTTAATCCCCCTCTCCCAATTTCAGAAATTGGCAAGTTCAAGTGCTCTTGGTTACATTAACAAACTCTCCTAGCACACGTTTTACAAGTTTGTTTTGAATACAGGCAATATCCATTCACTTTGATAATGCAGAGAAATTCCAGAATTCATTAACTTAACTCTAAACAACTTATATTTTGACCATTTCATTTTCTTATGATATCCCACTTGAAGGAGTTCATATGTGGTATGATTGCACTTGAAGTAGCATTTTAATACATAGTATTTGTAATGATGAACAATGAGACCCTGAACCAAAGACCCACTTTTTACCATTAAAACTGTCTTAAAAGTACTGTATGCCAGAAAATTATGGAAAACCCAAATCTCTCAATAAACAAAATTGAAGATCAGTCAGAAGATAATGGAGAGGCACATGATTGGCAGGTGTTGGACACAAGGTATTACAAGTGAAGATTTACAGAGAAATGGGAGGATTAAAGAAACCTTAAAACAATGAAAGGTGTATAATGACAAAATAAATGGATGTACCTGTGACATGAGAGCAAGAATATGGGCTGACCTACCTGAATGTTCAATTGATATTAAAAAAAATGCCAGGAGAAAGCACAATAGTCTAGGAGGATATTGGAAAGATCTCCTGTGGTGATTTTTGGAATGACATGGATGAGAATGGCACAGACTAGACAAGCACGAATAGATTGAGAGCTACATCAGTAAAGGAACACTTACTGTTAATCAAGCAATACCTATTTCTTGAGTATTTACTATGAGCTAGACCAAGTACCAAGTGCTAGTGCTACAAAGAAAGAGAGTAATTGGCTTCAAGTAGTTTAAATTCTTATGAATAAGATTATGTGATTATATATGTCCAGAGAGAGAGAGAGAGAGAGAGAGAGAGAGAGAAAGAGAGAGAGAGAGAGAGAGAGTGAGAGAGAGAGAGAGAGAGAGAGAGAGAGACAGAGAGAGACAGACAGAGACAGACAGAGAGAGAGAGAGAGAGGATAGTTACCTTATTGAACTCTTTCTTTGCAAAGCGCATGTTACTTCACTTCCAAGCAATCTTTTTTGAAAACAAGGGATTTTGAGAAATGTTGTATCGATTTCATTGATAGGCACCCAAGGAGGAAAAGCCTGGATAGAGTAAAAAGGAGAAATAAGCATGAATCAGGTTAGCTGAGAGGACAATGTGCATTAAGTTTGGTAGACCATGACTACAGTTCAGACGATGAAATTTCAAAGGGAATTATTCAGGAATTGGATAGTATGAAAAGAGATGATGAAGAGAAGTATCATAGAAAGGTAAGCAGATGTAAAATCAGAAGTCCTGGGCTTAAGTTCCTACTACATCACTTAGCAGCTATGTGAATGTTGAAAGTCACTTAGTCTGCCTGGTACTCAGTTTCTTCAACAATGAAAAAGAAAAAATGGAGTTCGTGATGCCTGTGATTGCTTACAACTCTACATATACGTCCCAAAATAAGATCTAACATAGAAATCATAAGAAAAAGATAAATTCATCATTTGGAAGATCATCTCATAGACAGGGCAGGAAAAATGAAGTAAAAAAGACAAAGGGGAAAGCAATGTCTACCTTTCCCTACATGTTCATTGCCTTTTCAAAAAGAGAACTTCAATGTTTCATATAAAAAGCCTGAAAATCACTCTTTGTTACCCAAGAGAGAATGAAAACACAACTCCAATCAGTTAAATAGTATAATAGAACAGGTGTCACTTCCTCACTTCATGGTCCAATGCCATAATTTATAATTTTGTAATTGCTTTTCCAATTTACAAAGCTTATTTTTTTTAAAGTAAAAGTATGTAGAAAGGACTTTGCAATGGGAAGTTTCACTAATAAACCAGATTATGCAATGGAAATACTTATTTGCCTTTACCCATCAGTACACAAATGCAATTCAATAATTAATAGGAGTAACTCTGATTTATTTATTTTGAAGGCAATTGGTAATTGGTTAGTTTTTCTATGAGAAGAGAAAGTAAATAATGCTTATCATGATTAGCCAGCAGTCATTAGTTATGGTACATGAGCAGTAATTATACCTTAATTAGCAACCTTCACTATAGGTTATGTGATTGCAGACCTTATTCCTTGGGTACTACTCTCATCCAGTACCTTCTATTATTGTTATTATTATATTTATTTAGAAATTAATGTGTACTTTTTTCTTCTCATTCCTTTAGTTTTGTGATTGCAATTTTCATTATCTTAGTAGGAAAAATATTCTTTCTTCTTTTTCGTAAGAGTTTTTCGTTTCATGTTCGAAACCTGACCCTCAGGTGATCCAGGGAAAAGACTATTCTTCCAATTGCATATACCTTCCACTTCATCTTGTTTCTGAGGATTCAATTTAAGATCATACATTCTTACCACATTCTCTATTCTGACTTCAGAAACGATTTATAAGCCTGTTCTCTGAAGAGTCCCTTTGAGTAGTTATTTCAGACATCCCCCAGAGAGTGCAATCTATTTGCCATAAAATAGCTTGTACTCATAAATCTCTCTCATCTATATTTTATTTTGGATATTTTTTCACAAAATTTACTTTATTTTATTTTCATATAGGTAGCATAATGGATGTACTGCTAGAACTGGAATCAGAAAGAACTGATCTCACATCCTGCCTCAGATACTTACAAGTTTTGTGACCCAGGATGAATCACTTACTCTCTCTCTCTCAACTTTAGTTTTCTCATGTAAAATGGCATAATAATAGCCCTTCATAGAGTTACATAGAGTTTCTGTAACATTCAAATGGAATAATATATGTAGAAATACGTAACATTTTAAAAGCAATACATGAATATTACAGATTGTTGTAGTTTTTGTAATTTTCACATCAATTGTTTAAAGTCTAGTGGTTTGTACATATCAGGAATTTATTAAGTGCTTATTGATTGAAGATTGATTGAAGGAGCGATATGCTGAAGAAGGATTCCATTTTTCTACCACATTCAGAACTGGGAATCAATGAGTAGAAAATTTAAAGAAGCAATAGAATTGACTGGATTACGGGGGTAAGAAAACTTTGTAAAATTGGAGAAAAATCAAAATAGAGCTGGTTGCTTTGGAATATAGTGGATTCACCTTCTCTGTATGTCTTCAAGAAATGTCTTGACAATTTTTCCAATATATTGTACTAGGGAGTATGATAACAAAAATATCGTATCCTGACATTATATATTGAATCAGGGGAAGTCATATAGGAGCTGCTTGTCAAGTTTTCCAGTTCAATGACATGAATATTTTTTGAAAATCCAGACCTCCATTATCCCAGTCAAGCAGAATCTCAAAAAGGTGCTGATGACCATGAGATAATGACTTTGAAGTATTACTGATAAATTTGAAATGATTTGGTTGTGCTACTGTACAGACTCCAAAGTGGCACAGGTAAGATAGGGTCTGTTCCCTCAAAAACCCTATAGAATGTGTCCTCAAAGTCCTGCTCCCTGAGCACATTTCCATCCCCATTGGGTCCATAATACTAAGTGTTCCCAACTAAAATCAATGGTTCCATAAGTGGTATTCTCTATATCTTCAGTCCTCTTTTTTGCATTACCTTCCTTCATCATTTCCTTCCCCAAGTCAGATCATTTGTCCCACAATCTGTTATCTCTTTTCATCACTTATCTCTGTACTATTAAAGTATGGTTGCTGTCCCATTTCCCACTGCCAATCATGATCTTCTTGGAAAGTATCCAGAAAACTGGGTATGTCAACCCCATTTCATAATGTCAGAAATTAGTTATCAACCTAGCATCTTACACTGTCCTTTAGGTATATATATTGAAGGGCAAGCATTTCATAAATTAATTCTTAAGAAATCAATCCTCAGTTGATCTAAGAGACAAATTAATTTGGACAGAAATGATAGTCATTTATATGACTTCCTATAGTTTATACTCTTTTAATATACGTTGTTAGATTTTCTCTTTACAGTTAGTGTGCGCAGAAAGCCAGGATTTCTTATCCTCATTTTACATAGGAAGAAACAGAGGCTTAGGAATGTGTTTAAATGTCACACAGTAATTTGCAGCAGTTGGAATAGAACAATGCTAGTTTGACTCCTGGTTCAATACTCTTTCAATTTGTCAAAAAACAACATTGGCGTAAGTTACTTAAGTTTTAACTACTGCAAAGACTGAAGAGGAAGAAACTGAGATTTACTGAGCACAAGAGAGAAACAGTTAGAATATACAAATCTGGTGAATTTTCATTAGTGTCCCCTATCTTTGTTCATTAAAGATGTGAATCGGAATTCCAGGAACCAATATGGTGGAGCAAACTTTAAATTCTGTCAGTCTCCCCTTGTTGACCTTGAAAAATCCAGGGATTCCCAGAAATCGTGGAGTGATGGAACCAACAAAAAAGGACCCAGCAGTTTCTTGGCTTGGGAGGTTAGGGAGATTGACTAGAAGAGTACCACTTCCTGTGGCTGAAGAGGATTAGTGAAGGACCCGATGTGTCCCAAAAAGCCTCTCCTCGGTGGAGATCCTAAGCCCCAGAGGGTGGAGTCCGTAAACACCAATACCAGTTACCCTAGTAGCGTCTTCCCAAAGCCAGAGAAATCGGATAAACACAAGCACAGAGTCCATGAGCTTCTGAGCCTGCCTGTACTCTAGCTCAATTCCAGGTGAGTGTGAGAACTCCTCTGGCCAGACCATCCCTCCCCCATATCACACTAAGTGATGTGGAGATAAAGTGATCAGGAGATAAAATATCTTGTTTGAGAAATCACAATATTACTAGTATGAACGTATTTAAAATTTGAAGTGTACTTGAGGAGGTGTAAAGTATAAGAAGACTGGGAAAATAAGGGTGGATTGAATGTTTTAATGTCTTTTTAAGTCAAATAGAATTTTTTGTCCTGGGAATATTAAGGATACAATGCAGCTTTCTGAGTGTTTTTGGGTGCATCATTTTGAAACCTGTACTTCTGAAGATCACTTTGAAAACAAAGTTGAGAATGAACTGGAGTGAAGAGAGATTTTAGGTATAGCGATTAACTAGAAAACTATTGCAATGGTTCATACTGGAGAAAATGAAGGCCTGTATCATTGTAATGTCAGTTTAAGAGAACAGAAAGGGGGTGGTATGAGACAGATAAAAGCCTCAACTTGACGAGCTTATCTAACTACTAAAATGCTATCGAAATAATTTTGGTGGAAGAATATATAGCTAAGTCAAAGTGCTTAAGGCTGTTGGATGTATAATTCAGAACACCTGTTGATATAATACATCTGTATTCTTAAGAGGAGAGATCAGAAGGATCCTGACTTGTTCTTGAATTCCAGTAATGGAAGCCTTTTGTGCAGAGCTCACTTGATTTCAGAAGAAGAAGGGAAGTTATATAGTCAAAGCCCTTGTTTGACCGAATCATATAGGCCTTCATCACCTCATACCTGGACTGTTACAATCACCAGGTAGTGAATCTTTCTGCCTAAAGTCTGCAGTTAACAAAGAAGTACAATGACATGCTCCACTGCACATGTGGCCAGAGGAAGCACAAAGAGAAACAGAAGAGAAAGAAATCTCAATAATACACAGATATTTATAATTTGCACTGGTAGGAAGCTAATTGGCATATGCCCATAAATGACTTATGCCATACAGATATGTTTGTGGGGGGAGAGGGGGAAAAGGATGCCCAGAAGCCACGTTTTTTTTTTTTTATTTGTTTAACTCTGTTCAGGGTCCCTGTTTGTTTGATTGTATCTCTAAATAAATATATTCAGTTTTACAACAATGTATTTGTAAGAGAATTTAAGGGACAACACAATATACAGTAAGATAATAAAGACCCTAGATTTTTTGGATGTGGACAATAACTCGGAGAAATGAAAAACAGAATATAATGATAGTGCTTATTGAATACCTACTAGCTACCAGGTACCATGTTAGGTATTGAAAATACAAAGACAAAATGATATAACCCTTGCTTAGTGGGACCTTACATCAAGTGTTATGTTAAAATATGAACAAACTCTATGCAAAGTTATGTAAAATAAATTTGGAAGAAGAACACTAAAATGTAGCTTTGTTTTGAAGGAAGTTAGGGATTCCATTAGGTGGGCATGAGGTCAAAAGTACATTCCAAGTTTGGGAAGGGGAGTATATGCAAAATAGGAAATTAAAAATTGAAAATAATATTTGTCTTGCCTAAATAGTCCAGTTTAGTTGGAATATAGATATTTGATGAGTTATCAGCCTTTCAAACACACCTAACATTTAAACACCCAACAACATGTCATGTGAAGACCTCTGACTTAAGGATTACAAATATTTTCCGCGTGGCACAGATACTTTTTTGACCTGAAAATTTAATGGGAAAGCATTTATGATAGTAAAAATGTAGCATGAAAAATCCTTAAAAAAAAAGGGACCCTCATAAGATCTACTTGTTTGCATTCTTGTCCTAAATCAAAGCAAACACATCATTTCATATTGTCTCCATTCACAGCAGTCTACTAATACTACGATTGCAAAACCTTATCGTCCAGAAACAGATTCTGTGCTTCCTTACCACAAGTACCTTTAAAAGTTGACACTCATCAATACACGATCCTTTCTTATAAATGTATACCAACTCAAACATCTTGCGTGAAAAACTTTTATTGATCCATTTCCAAACTCTTATTTTCACTTTTTTTTGGTTTAGAAATTGCAATATTTTATAATTTTGCCTCATAAAGTCAAAAAATCAAGTACAATCATGTGCTTTCTTTAACAGCTTATGATAAATAAATAAGTGGAGAAGTGGCCTCTTTGCTCAGTAATCTAGGAATTTGCTCATTTTAAGTAAAAGACTTTTTAGTTCCTTTAACTAAACTGTGTTTTTTTTAATTCTTGATAATTCCCGTAACTCATGGAATTTCCACTTCTCATGATTTGCTTTCCCTCTAAGTAATAAAATAGACACACACTCTTAAAATTTTAATGTCACTGGAAGACAATATATATTCATGTATAGTCACACATACACACACATACATATACATGTGTGTGTATAGTATGTGGAAAAGGTAATATTCATTTTAAGATCTGTCAAGGTTAGAATTTAATATGAATTCTTGTTACTTATCAGTGTGTCACCGATATTTTTTGCTATAAATATCAGAGGTGCTAATTTATTGTCTAGGGGCTCATTCTATAGATGTTACTTTCTAGTGATGGATGACTTTGTTTTCTCTGTAGTTACAGTTTAATGACAGTTTAATTGACTTTTGGGCATAGTTCCAAATTGTTCTTTAGGATGGTTGGTTCGGTTCACAGCTCCACTATTAGTGTATTAGTGTCCTAATTTTTCCACATCCTTTCCAACATATATCTTGTTTTTCTTCATATTTAAATGTTTACATTGTACGAGTTGTCAGGGATTCAGACCCAAAGCTTCTCTGATGTGCATAATCTGAGACAGTAGGAATAATAAATTTAGAATCAACTTAATTATATTCCTTTATCGCTATTTACTAGAATGTGGAGTGAGAGTTTTATGGGGGAAATGCTGTGTTTAAGTTAATGGAGAAGACAAAGGATTGGTAAAAATAATGAAGTTAAGGTATTTGTAGGAAGCATTAGTTGATGGACTTTTGGACTGATATCCTCTGAAAAGGAAAACCCAGAAGTTCGTGTACAGTATGCAGACTAAGTAAATTGTATTGAGAGAGTGGACACCATGTAACAATTTTCAAAAAGTTATCTATAGCCAGGATAGATTTGAACAGAGTGAAATCTAAGAAATTATGGAGGTACAAAGTAAGTTTATTAATATCTGCAAGAGTCAATGATATTGATCTTGAGCTCTGTGGTGGGAAGAGGGCATGTCTATTTATCCAGAAGCCCCAAAGTACAGTAATACTGTTAATGTACAAATACTTCATTAAGTTTAGATGTTCATCTTCTAGAGAGGGGTAGGTATTGATCTAGAATTCAGTGAGGAGGATGTTTTGGGCTTTGGATCATATATTCTGGAGTAGATATAATCAAGGAAACCCTTGGGAAGAGGAGTTATTTAAATATTTTTTGTTCCCACTAGAAAGAAAGTAGGTGGTACCTCATTCTTGGTTCTAGCATCTTGATGGTAAAATACAATGAAAGAATAACCCAAAGGCACTGTGAAATTAGAAGTGGTGATGT